>CM060964.1:389941900-389991900 GCA_030765045.1 Tenodera sinensis
TGAGGGCTGGTTACAGTGCTTGTGAATAGCTTTATCACATCACCATTTGGTGCACCTTAGTTCCCTTGGTCTTGATGCACTGTTTGTTCCACAAAATACAACACAACCTAAAAAGAAAAGGTTTTATGTTATTCATAGTGCCATGATTCAATATTTCTTGTTAATATTTGAATACAAATTTGTAGAACCTTTCCCCTAATGTTTTGAATCCCTGAGTCACTATCACTCCGACGCTAACAGCTTCAGGTTTCTGCTTATTGCTTGTTACTAGATCAGGTTTTAACCTATGTATTTTGTTCCTTGACAGGTATCTGAAAATAATTAAATATATTTATGTTTTACCCTTATCTATGATCAAAAAACTGTTTTAGAGTACCTAAAAATGCCTGTTAAGCAGTATTTTGACCTATTTTACACCAAATCTGAAGTACCTTAGTTTTAATTCATTATACAGTATAACCTCGTTAGCGCAAACTCGCTTAAGATGAACTCATGGTTAATGTGAAAAAAATATTGGCCCCAGCAGGAAAGAAGTTTTATCGGTTAACACGAATTTCAGTTAAGGAGAATTACAAATTCGTTTTCAGTCCCTAGCGTAATTAAATTTCATTGTAACACAAACTTCTGATGTTACAGTATTTGTAAGTATTAATTTTTTTCCAAAATTAATGCAAGAAATTTAACTACAAAGCCAACTACCCATTGTTGACTCTTTTTTTAACATATTGCAAGTCAGCAGTCACGATTATCACCTCAACAATCAGCGTGTACAGCACATTTAAATAACTCAATAATGTGTGCATTAACATTTAGAAATGCATACAATGCCAGATGTTCTTTTAATCATAGCCAAATTGAGTTAGAATAGCGAATAAAAATCTACAAGCATGCAAAATATGGAAATAGACAGCTGTAAATGTACAGATAAAGCTTAAGATTCCATAGTAATTCCAGCATAAGGAAGCCACTTAGCATGAACACTGCTAATGTATTAGTCTGCGCAGCACGTGGGGAAACACGAGTCACTTCGCACGCTGTCCTGTCGGTAGCAAGAGATATTTTCCTTTATGTGCTATGCGAGATCAGTTATAATATCTGCTGAAATAGCTTCCATTTAAAAGAGCAGATTCAATTTTTGTATCTATGCGTTTACAATCATGCATGGTGCCTATTAAACCCAACAATTTAACATTTCATAAGTTAAACACATGTATGCGTATTTACAAATCAGACTGGTGGTTCATTTTCAAAATAGAACTAATGCACTTCAGAGCAAATTGCACACTTCACAAAATTGCCTACCTTTCCTAGCTGTTTTAGGCTTCTTTCTCTTTATACATGGAGCTTTAACACAGCCAGTTTCTTTGATCTCCTTGTGAACATGCACAACGCTGGCTTTGATAAACTGGTATACTCTGAGGATAAGTTTACTAAATCATTCACAAGCCCACAGAGATGGTACTCCATTAGCTTGTGAAATACATTTAACGCAATTTGTTTTTCACCAGTTTTTAACAGTTTTCCCTTAGCATGTTTTCTGTAACTTTCAGCACTCATTTTTTACACAGTTATGTTATTGCAACTCATAAGTTAGCCACCATATTCCTAACTGGCCGACTGGCATAGTCTATTCACGAATTCTTGGAAAGGGTAGAGTGAGACTGAAATGCGAGTGAGTTGGAGAATTTAATGTTAACCCCTATATAGGTACATTCCTGGTGAATTGGATATTTCATAGTTTGTTTCATTGTTCAGAGATTTTTGAGGTCACAGAGTTAAGCCAGTGTCCCACGGTCCATTTCTTTTTGACCAAACCTTTTGTATCCAATGGAATTGCACACAAAAAAAAAGTGCCCATCACACTATGATTAATTTTGGTTCAATACAAATGACAGTTCACGTAGTAAGTGTGAGAAATAAACATGGAGGACGCAAATATTATTTAGCAATTGCTATATTAAGCATAGGTTTGGGATATATTTCCACGAGTCTCAGTAGGAAGAAAAGATGTATTAGAAGTAAAAGATGTTGGTGGACACAGTCATGAGAACAGGACACGGGCCGTGGGTATATAATACAGGCGTATTGGGTCTACTACAAAACAAATTGAGGTTAGAGGAACCGGGAAGCTATTGCAATTTTCTACAAATTGACGAATATTTATTTCTCAACCTTTTACATTGTGTCGAAGGCAAAATGACACACCAGGACACAAATATGAGTCAAGCGTGAAGGAGATTAGGAACAATTTAATGGTTTAAATCTTGGTATGGATGGACTGGGGATTTGAACTCATGTCATAACATAACATTTAAACATACTGTTAACTGGATTTCTTATTATTTATGAAATATAGCTATGTAATAACCACCTCGGTAATATATGTTAATGGTCATGAAAAATCAGTATGAATCTTCCAGAAAAAGTTAAACGTTTTATTAAAATACGCATTACATTAAGAGTGCCACGAGCTCCACATACATAACAGTTGACTACATGTTGTCTGCACAGTCTGCCATATTGTAACGTTACAGATGCTGATTGGCTATTTTCAAGTTGTTGGATGAAAAAATTAGATGTAACTCAATCACATTGTGTCCAAACAGGTTAGACACAAAAAATAGGATAGAAATTGTATGGAACAAAATTGTATCCAACTCTTGAAGTCTCACGATACACTTTTGTTGTACACAATGCTTTGGACCAAAAAGTTGGACTGTGGGACATCAGCATAAGGATCCTTTGTCATTTAGTGCCAAAGTTGGTTTCATTGACCTTCATATCTATCTATGGTGTGAGTTGGTGAGAGAGTTAGATATTTTATTATTTGAAATTGCATTATTTGTAAATCTGAAGTTTTCTAGGTGGTCAATAAAATCTTTTTTTCATTGTCTGTCTCTCAGGAGATCGGAGAGACTGCTCTTCACTTGGCTGTAGTACGGGAAATGGGAACTCTCTACATCTGGTGGACTTCCTGGTGCAGAACATGCCGACGCAAGCACTGGACAGAGCAACACTCGGTCCATCAGATGGCACTGGTGCAGGCAAGAATACGGCACTGCATCTGTGTGCTCTGCATGACAAGCCAGAGTGCATGAAGCTGTTGCTGCGCAGTGGAGCAGACCCAACCCTGCGAAATGCTGTGGACAAGACTCCCCTAGACATTGCACAGGAGCGAGGACACCACACCTGTGAGGAGCTGGTAAGGAACACTACATTTATCCCCAGCATGTAGTTGTTAATGTGTAAGAGACCATAGAATGTAAATATTGTGCATGTAAGTTGTCAGCCCTGACTGTTGCTAGTGCATCATTACAGTGTTTTAGCAAGATATTTTGGTGAATTCTAGTATAATGGTTGCTGCTAAAGCACAACAGCTGTTCAATACTATTGTCCCTAACATACAAAGGGTGTCTCAAAAGTTACACTATTTTTTTTAAAAAATAACAAAATGTTTAAATACTTTAAAAAGTCTATATTTTGAAAGCTACATTCAGTAACTATTTTTCTACATAATCTCCTTGAATCTCCTGCTAAACTGGCTAGTCATGTTTCCACTTCTTGTTTTAACTCATCATTTACCAAGCATCTTCCCCCAAGATGTTGCTGCAGCTGAGGAAAAAGATGGTAAATACTTGCTACAAGGTCAGATGAGTAAAGTGGATAACTGAAAATATCCCATCGAAACTGCTCAAACAGACTTGAGTTTCATGAGCAGCATGCGGGCAAGCGTTATCGTGAAACAGAAAAATGTTTTGCTCAACTTTCCTCTCCTTTTGTTTTGAATCACCCTTCTGAGTTTTCTCTCCACCTCACAATAGGGAGCAGCTTTAATCGTGGCCCCACAGTGCAGGTAATCGATCAACAGTACTCCCTTTGAATCCCAGAATATCGTTGCCATGACCTTGCCAGCCGATGCAACAACTTTTGCCCTTTTTGGTGTTGGCTTATCCTTTCATTTCCATGCCTTTAATGAATGATTGACGCGTATGAGAAACCATTGGTCTCGACATAATGTTCTTACCGTACACATTGCATGACTTGCGATTAATTTCAGTCACACATTTAATTTTTGCTGTCAAAAAACAGATTACGCATACTTTACAACCAGCAGTAGGAGCGAGTGGAAACTCCATTGTTAGCGCCATTTTAATGTCCAAGCAGTAAAGATAGGCACCTAGTGCTGCCACTACGCCCAGACCAAAGTTTTCTGTAAGTCCCAGACTTTTCCTGCCTACTGCACAGATTTAAAAAAATAGTGTGGCTTAGTTTTGAGACACACCTCGTAAAACATCTGATTTACGTGACTTTCTCTATAAATTACAAGGCAATGTTACTAAATATGGGCTTCTTGATGCGAAATGTCGCTAAATCATTTGCCTACTGGACAAAGAGATTGGCAACTACGAATTAGAGAGGAACATGGGTAATTAAATAGAAGCGCTAAAACTGAAATAGTGGAATAATGTAAATAAAGGAGGCACAACATTAGCAGAAAGTGTCACGAAGTGAAGATTCCCTTTAGCTATTAAGGAAACCTGCATTTCAAATAATGTTGAAATCACCAGTAATTTGTGACAATTATTTCCAGTAAAATGCCGTGTTTAAAGCATTCCATTTACCAATCACCTGACACATGTAACTCTTATAAAACTTTGTATTTGTTTCATAAATGTACATTATGAAATATAATCCAATTTAAGGTTATCTATGTACTGCACAACTGCATGAGCATATGATTTTATAGTTATTTCAGATTATATGGTTTGAAGTCGTATTTTGTGTAAACCCTCTGAAATTATTCTGACTGAAAATAGAGGCAACGCAAGCTGACTTCACTGGTTTCAATAATCAACAACCATGAAGAAAAATGGCTACTGATGGACAGTTTAGCAATTTTTTTTTTTTTTATACACTTGCAAAATTACAATCTGTTCAATAGTTGAACAATAAGTAACAATGATAACATTAATTTTTCAAACTATGGCCCGTTGGCCATAAATTTGCTTATAATTTGGGTGCAAATCTGTACTGCAATTCTAAGACTTGGTTTCTCTGTAGTCGGCTTGTTGTACTGCTGCTGTTGTCAAGTAGATTTATTGCCAGTGTATTGGGATGACTGTAGAGACGCTTTTGGTAGGACAGGCTGTATGCTGCGATTTCCTGTTTGATTGTTGGGAGTTTAAAATCATTGTAGATGTACTTATTACTGATGTACCAGGGGATCTTACCAATTGTTCGCAGAGTTTTGGTTTGAAAACGTTCTAGTATTTCGATGTTTGAGTTGCTTGCTGTACCCCATAGTTGAATTCCATATGTCCAAATTGGTTTCAGTATAGTTTTGTAGATGATTAGTTTGCTTGTCACTGAGAGTTGTGATTTAGGTCCAAGAAGCCAGTGCATTTTGGAATATTTTAAATTTAACTGTTTGCGTTTGGTGCATATGTGTTTTTTCCAGGTGAGTCGTCTGTCAATGTACATCCCTAGATATTTCACGTCTTGTGCTTCTGGAATAATCTGATTGTTAAGAGTAACAGGTGGACATGAGCGTTTACGCAGTGTAAATGTTACGTGGTGACTTTTAGATTCATTAACTTTAACTCTCCACTTCTTAAGCCACATTTCTAAGTCAGAAAGATGGTCTTGTACAATTTGGGAAGCAGTAGTAGGATCTTCATGAGCTGACAGAATGGCTGTATCATCTGCAAAAGTTACTATAGTTGTGTTTTCTTTTGTTGGTAGGTCAGCAGTATACAATATGTATAGAATTGGTCCTAGTACACTACCTTGTGGTATGCCTGACTTAATAGGATGAAGCTCTGTAAGGCTATCTTGGAATTTCACTTGAAAATATCTGTTTTCTATGTAAGATTTTAATAACACATAAAAAGGATGTGGCAAAGATTTCTTCAGCTTAAACTTTAGTCCAGTATGCCAAACTTTATCAAATGCCTGACTAACATCAAGAAATACTCCTGAGCAGTACTGTCGTCGTTCAAATGCATGGTTAATCACTTGAGGCGGGTTTTATTATAAGTCTCTATTATGTAGCAGGAATATAGCAGCGGGAGTATTGTTTTTACTAAAAGGTGGAAAGTTTGTTATAGCAGACGCCACTCTTATCTGCAGGGTCGGCGGTCGAAGAATGGAATGCAAAAGCCAACGTTCTTTTATCACAAACACATTTATTCGTTATTTACACTTCTTATCACAATTTCAATTAGTTAACAACTTTTAAATTTCGACAGCGTCCATGCTGGCTAAAAGTTTGGGTGCAATTCACATGTTCACACGCCATCAGCAATTATACGTCCTTTCACTTTGAGTTCACCGACGCTAATAATAAACTAGTCCTTTGGCGTCTCTATGACGCAACACCGCCATTCTTATGTATTCATCCGCGCAACAGTTCTCATTGGTTGAACTCAAAGTGACGAGAAGACATTGGATCTTGAATATTGAAAAAAAATAAGTCCCTGATACACCCAAATTAAAAGAATTAAAAATTTACACACTCTCACAAAAATATTTACATGAACAATTTTCTATTAGTCAATATTCTGTCTCATATGCCCCTTGTTTTGTTTTTCAAGTTGTCACCTTATTTACAATCTTGAAACACAATACAATACTTCTCCCTACTCCTATGATTCAATCACTTTGTACAATATTTTTTTTTTTTTTTTTTTCTTTACAGTCTTCTTCACTGTTTGTCTTTGTCCTTTGTTTTGACATAATACAACATGTCTTTATAAGTTTCACGTATTCGGTTACTACACAATGCATTCGGTTATTATACAATACATATCCAGTTATTGCACAACACATTTAGTTATTACACAATATGTCCAATTATTATACAATACATATTCAGTCATTGTACAATATATCCAGTTATCATATCACATATGTTGTTATTATACAATACACCTTCAGTCATTACACAATACATATTCAGTTATTGTACAACACATTTGATTACTACACAACATGTCCAATTATTACACAATATATATTCAGTTATTGCACAATATATCCTGCTATCACATCACATATGTTCTGTTATTATGCAATACATATTCAGTTATTACACAATACACATTCAGTTTTTGCATAACATATTTAGTTATTACTCAACATATTCAGTTATTACACAACATATCCAGTTATCATACAATACATATTCAGTTATTGTACATTTGACATTGACACAAATATAATGTAAGTGTTTCATGTGGTTTTTGACTTGTATTCATTGCTATGAGGAGAGAAAAACAGGATACAAATTTTGAGCTAATGATTGTGATCATGTTTATGGCAATACTTTATTCAGTTCTTTGCCTTCTTTGTCTTATAAGCTTATGTATAGGCAGGTTATTGAATCAGTTCTTAAGCTCTGATGTTACTAATGGTACTAATTTTCTTGATTGGGTTATTATTCATTGTTGTTTGGTTCAACATTTCTTCGAGCTTAGCATTGGCTATATTCATCTTAATTCATGGGCATTGTTTTTCTGGTTATGGTTTTCCTCATTTCACTAATTGTCATTTCTTTATCTCTTATTTCTATAAGAGAAAACTTCTATACTTACAATTATTCTGTAATTGCATTATTTTTCTTCTCAACTTACCCTCGACATCTTTGTGTCGAAATATTATATCTTTTTCATCATAATTGATTCATTTATATTTTTGTCCCTGACATCCTTATGTCAAAAACATATTATCTTCCGTCGCTATGATTCATTTATTTAATGACAATCAGTGTCCTCATCTGTCTTTGTTGACAATGCTCTTTGTGGTCGATATAGCCAATGACTATGTTGATTTCCTTCCTTGTTGTAATTCCTAATCTGAACGTAATTTCCTATGAGTAACCCATTAAAAATTGTTATCTTCTTTCATCTCTACTACTCCTGCCTTACACATTCGTTGACAGAGACTATTTGGTCCTTTCTTTGTATGGCTTCAATTTGTTTTTATGGTATCTTCCTACCAACTTGCCATTTGTATTCTGTAGCTCATACGTGTGGTCACCCAGCTGTTCTGTTATGATCAGTGGTTCCATCTCTCTCTTTGTGTAGCCATCATGGTGTCGATGTCAATTGTAAGTTGCTGAGATTTTGTTGTTTGTCATCCACTCGGTTGGGACGAACTTAGTTGTTGTAATTTCCCTGAGTGTTGGTGGTGGTTGTCGTTTCTGTATTCTGTGCAGTATCTGCCCTATCCGGCACATCTTCTTCTACTTCCTGCTGTCTTGTGTTGTTAGTGTACCATTGGTCTCTGCCCCTTTGGCGTGAACCTCTGTCATATGACGGTCTGTGGTTGTTCAAGTGTTCCCTATTGGATCGCATGTGATTCACTTGATGGGTATGGTCTCCTGGTCTTCCACGATCATATGTATATGTTCTGTATCTCGATTCACCCCTCGGTATTGTGTCATGGTACCGCTGTCTTGTGTTCTCCATCCTCTCGCCATGATTATGTGGTTGTGGGAAATGGTGTGCCCCTCTCCCCCTTTCATGGGTACTCCTAGTATTTCTATGTTCTCCCTCACTCTGGTTGTTCGTAGCCGTGTTCCGGTTTAGGATGGGTGAGTTTGGGTGACCGTTCCTATGTCTATGCTCATTAGGCCGACCATTTTGTGTTTCGAAGGCTGTCAGCAGTTCTATCATATCTGCAAAATCTACTGGCCTCGCAACAATTAATCCTGTTCTCACTGTGTCTGGGAAATGTCTTGTTATGCTGGCAATTAGTTCTGCCTCCGACAAGTTGGGGTCTAATAGCTTTCCTTTGTTGGCTACTTTCATAAAATAATCAACTAGCGACAACCCTTTGGTTGGATCGTATCTACCTGTCGCTAGCTCTACCCTAGTTTGGTTTTGTTTAGCTGGGCCCCAATACCTTAATAGGAATAAATTTCTGAACGAGCTATAAGACTCATGACCAGCTAGTGTTAACCTGAGCCATTCTAATGCCTTGTTTTTTAAGCTTTTCTTAACTATCATCATCCTAAGCTCGTTTGGTATCCTTTTCACTTTAAAGTATTCTTCCATCTCTTTAACAAAGAGTTTTGGATCGTCTCCCTTCTCCTCGTCAAATGTAGGTGGTGTGATTTCATGTAATATGCTGTTGGTGTAACATGTGTTATGTGTTGTGTCATTGTTTGGTTGTGAACCTCTTTCTCTGTATGGTGAGTCAACATTTTGTACATTACTCAAGTAACTCTCATCTTGTACATTACTTACATCTAAATCATCTTGTCTTTGTAATGCCTTCACAACATCATTTACATTAGCCAAATTTTCTTTCCCTTTTTTCATTTCTTCACAAATTGATTTTAAATCATTCTTTATTTCTAAGTGGCTTTGTTTCATATCATTTATAGCATCCTGTTGTGAAAGCATCACATCATTCATTGTCTTAATTTTAGGAATTACAATTTGTTCTACAGTTTCATTAATAATGTCTTTCTTTACTACCTCAATCTCTTTCCTTAATCCCTCAGTTATTTCTGCTTTTACATTTGTTATCTTACAGTCTACACTTGTATTACTTTCTGTTATTTCATCCCTACATCTAGCAATTTCTCCTTCTAACACAATTTTATTCTCCCTCATCTCTGATTCTATCTTTCCCATCCTATCTCCTACAATTTCTATCCTAGCTTCTAAGGCTTCCTTTGTTTCATTTAAGTTTTTATGAACTAATTTTAAATTAGTTTCCATTACTTTCATATTTTCTTTACACTCCTGTCTTCCTAATTCTATTTTCTGTTCTAGGTTCTGTCTACCTAATTCCATTTGCTGTTCTAAGTCTTTTCTCACTTCCTCCATTTTCTGTTCTATTTCTTTTTTATTATTTTCCAAGTCCTCTCTCACTCCCTCTATTTTCTGACCTATACTCTGACCTAAACTTTGTTCTATATCCTGTTTCAATTCTGTTATTTTGTTTCATTTTCTGACCTAAACTTTGTTCTATGTCCTGTTTTAATTCTGCATTATTTTGCTCCATTTTCTGACCTAATTCTACCTTGTTTTGTTCCAGTTTCTGACCTAAACTTTGTTCTAGTCTTTCAAACATCATCATCATTAACCTTTGGTCTTTGCTTATTTCCGCCTGTTCACCTTCTAATCCTTCCTGATAACTAGGCCTATCTGCCCCTTCCCCCACTCCTGTTTCTATCTCTTTTCGCGACATTTTAATTCCTTTATCTAATTCACTTAATGTTGAAAGTCCTGTTACTTTTCCACTTCTCAAAAACATGTACAATGGAAATAAAATGTATAAAGAAACAAAAAATTTTGATCCTACTTTCTTTTCTGTTGGTTCTTCGTCCAGTTATTTACGTCTCCTGGGTAGTTGGCTTCGATAGATGATCTCCGGTGTTTTTCCCACGTTGATTCTCCGTGTATCGATGTTTTGTTGATATCAGACGATGGTCTAATGGCGTCTTTTTCCTGCACGATGAGATAGCGTCATTCGATGTTAACACTTTGTTCTCGTAATTCTGCATTCCATTCTAAATTCGCGCTCCACGTTGGGCAAGCCATTTGAGGCGGGTTTTATTATAAATGGTTTACGTAGCAGCGGGAATATTGTTTTTACTAAAAGGTGGAAAGTTTGTTATAGCAGACGCCACTCTTATCTGCAGGGTCGGCGGTCGAAGAATGGAATGCAAAAGCCAACGTTCTTTTATCACAAACACATTTATTCGTTATTTACACTTCTTATCACAATTTCAATTAGTTAACAACTTTTAAATTTCGACAGCGTCCATGCTGGCTAAAAGTTTGGGTGCAATTCACATGTTCACACGCCATCAGCAATTATACGTCCTTTCACTTTGAGTTCACCGACGCTAATAATAAACTAGTCCTTTGGCGTCTCTATGACGCAACACCGCCATTCTTATGTATTCATCCGCGCAACAGTTCTCATTGGTTGAACTCAAAGTGACGAGAAGACATTGGATCTTGAATATTGAAAAAAAATAAGTCCCTGATACACCCAAATTAAAAGAATTAAAAATTTACACACTCTCACAAAAATATTTACATGAACAATTTTCTATTAGTCAATATTCTGTCTCACACTTCAGTTATTCGATGTATTTGTTCAATTGTGGAGTGTTGGGGTTGGAATCCAAACTGGAAGCTGGGAATCAGTGAAGACAAGTGAGGTTTCAGTTTAATGAGAAGTAACTTCTCAAATAATTTAGAAAGCACTGGGAGCAAACTAATTGGTCGGTAAGATTTTACTTCATGTGGAGGTTTTCCTGGCTTTAGAATGACTATAATCTGTGCTATTTTCCAAGCTCCAGGGAAGTAACCAGTCCTTAATATAGCATTAAACATACAATTTATGAATATGACTGCTTTAAATGGTAGCTCCTGAAGCATTCGTCCAGTGATGAGATCATATCCTGGTGTCCTTTTTACATTTAACTGGCTTATGACTGTTCTTGTCTCTCTATATAATATAGGCGGAATTGGAAGTGCCATTTGAAATGGAGTATAGAGATATTCCTTAATCTCATCTTCGTTTTTTTTCTGGATGCACGAAGGAAAGGGTTGAAATACTGAAGAAAGATGTTCGGCAAATAGGTCCGCCTTTTCTTGACTACTTCTTGCCCAAGTGCCATCATTTTTTAGTTTAGCAATGGAAGATATAAAATATATATATATATTATGCAAAATAGATTGAGATTTAAATGTGATCAAAGTTTGAGAGGTAGAACTGGAACTTAAAAATTCAATGCCACAACTGGGATTTGAACCATAGACCTTCCACTTACCGGGCAGACGCTCTAACCACTGAGCTATTGTGACAAACTGCCAGAATGGCATTAAATTCTCAAACCAGTTCGTATTTCTCCTGGTAAACCACAAAGGCAGTCTCACATGAAATCCCAGTTGTGGCATTGAATTTTTAAGTTCCAGTTCTACCTCTCAAACTTTGCCCACACACGGTTTGTGTGTTTAAAAACACCAACAGTAAGTTTGTTGGCATAAATAAATAATTTAAATGTGATGTTTACACAGAAAACTTTTTTTCAAATGGAGTTGATTAGAATCAACTATTTATTGTGAGTTTAAACAGTGATATAGATTTAATAAGATCGTTGGTTACATTTGGCTGTTGCTCATTTACAACAAATTCCGCTGTTCAGTGAAATGAATCATATGAAGACTGGCAATATCTGTGTATGTAAATAAAGTGTTTTAAGGCATTTTTGGCAATAATCTTAATTCATTCATAATTATAATACATCCATACTGCCACTGAGATTAAAGTATAAGAAAATTCAGTCTCTCCACCTGATGTTGTCGGGAGCGGTAATAAGAAACTAACACAACCATCCACCAACATCGGATACATATAAAGATATTAGAAACCCTGTTACAGGTTTATGCCTCTGCAATGCAAATTTGTATTTCTTTCATAAATGTATATTTATGAAATATATACCCATTTAAGGTTATCTACCTACTACGCAACTGCATGAGCTTGATTTTGTAGTTATTTCAGGTTATGTGATCATGTGGTTAATTTGTTTATACGCATTGCCAACTACACAAATCCAACATCGTGTGTCATGCAACGTATGTGCTACTACTGCTGGCTACTTTCATTTCTCATGCGTTGCCGTCATGAATTGCGCAGTTCATAAGGCTATATTCGGCAATATTACCAATTAAAATTCACATACATTTCCAAAGTACTGTTGAAATCAAACACAGTGAAGTATTGTCCACACATGGCTTGTGTGTTTAAAAACACCAGCAGTTAGTTTGCTGGCATAAATAATAATTATCATGTAAAGGTTACTTAACCCGGGACATTAAGTACTGACAATTGTAAGTCGCTCTTGGGGTATTTATCTCTGATGTGAGATTCCCTTGTGGTCTACCAGAAAAATATGAATCAGTTGGGAAATCTAATGTCATACCGGCAAATTGCTATGGTAACTCAGTGATTAGAGCAGCCACATGTGAAGTGGAATACCTGTGGTTCAAACCCTGGCTATGGCATTGAGTTTTTCAGTCCTGATTTTACCTCTCAAACATTGCCCACAATCAGCTTGTGTTTAAAAACACCAGCAGTAAGTTTGTTGGTATAAATAAAGAACAGTGAAGCAATTTATAAAGTACACTTAATGAAAGGTGGAATCAACTTGAACTTCACTCTCATATTTATTATGCAGAACATATATTGTGAGCTCAAGCTGATTCCATTTTCATGAAGTGTAGTATTTCACACAAGGGTTGCAAGGTAGAATCAGACTGAAACATTCAATGCTAGAGTTGCATAGAGCAAAGGTTCAAATCTTGGCTATGACATTGAATTTTTATATCTGTTTTACTTCCACTTAATGAAGCGGCTTCTCTAACCACTGAGCTACCATGGCAACTTACTAGTATGACAGGCATGCGTGAAGCAGAAGATCCATGGTTCAAAACCGGCTATGGCATTGAAGTTTTCAGTCCTGATTCTAGCTCTCAAACATTGCCCACACACAGCTTATGTGTTTAAAAACACCAGCAGCAAGTATGTTGGCATAAATGTCTGTTTAATTTTCTGGGAATGTCCTCAGAAGTCCTCTTCATTCTGGATGACTTTTGCATAACTGGTAAATCCATAAAAAGTGTAAATCTTGTTAAAACACACAATTTATGTCAAAAACTTTCTGTGGAGTGAATCATTTCTGTGATATTGCCTGTTCTTTATTTGAATTTTCCATAATGTTTGGTTTTGACTTCCTTCCGGGCTGTGAACATGCATGGTTGCTACTGGTCAGCTTGCTGTATTTTGAGCCACACGTAATGAGTGCAATTTGGCAAGATTTTTATTATTCCCAGAATTTCAGTGTAATTACGTTAAAGTAAGTTTGCCTCAGCTATGACTCTAATCTCGTGGGTGATTAGAGCGGTTCAGTTATGAAATAATTAACACTGAAATTTTTCCTTATTATCCTCCAAAATTTTATTTCCCTTGCCACATTAACATTGATATTTACAATTGGACTTTCTCTTTAGCGACCATATACCTCCATCACACATTTTCGCTTGCTCGTGATACTGCCATTCCCGATTATTGCTCCTCTGAACTTATGAACATGTTGTGTTGAACATTTATACCCTCAGGGATCCCCATCTAGGGATACACAAGGTACCCAAGCTGAGCAGAACATTACTTCCACTTACTGGTGTTTTGTTCCTCACTGTAGCTTTTCTATCAGATCTTATGACCGTACCTTGATCATCTCTTCTTCTTTTCCGGCCCCGATGCTATTAGGGTACCCAAGCATCAGGGAGTCTTTGTTTTTCCAACCTTTCCACTTCTCCAATTTTTCTGTAACCTCTTAACCCCTAACATGCTGACCTGTCATGGCATATAATGCATCCTCTGATTGGTAATCAGAGGATATGATCGGTGAATTTATTTTGATAATTCTCCTGGTCAGGTTGGTGAGACCCGTAAACCAATGATAGGTGTGGTCCTTCAGACATTCTGGGGGTTGCGAGCGACCGATGTGACTCCCAAAACATAAAAATATGGTGCTCTGTAGAAAGTGGTTACTTTTACTACTTTATAGTTCTCCAATATGAATTATGAAATATGACTCAAGGAGCAAAATATTCCGGAATTAAAATAGTCCACCATTCGGATCTCTGGATAGGGACTACTCAAGAGCCCAAACACTATATTAATAGAAAATCCGGATATTCTGTAGATTGGGTGATGCGAGCACTTGTTCAGAATTTCGGCTAAGTCCAACTCGGCAGTGTGTACGAATTCTAACGAAAGTTGCTGAAGTTGCTGCGTGATTGCAGTGTTAATTCAGCGCTGCCAACAGCACTATTTCCCATGAATTTGTTGCCAGTTGTAAGTTTGAATGTTATAGCAGGACCTGGCAGTATGCTAGTGACCTTGTTGCGAAGCAAGTTGTGAGAGTGCCATGACTCGCTTCATTAGCATAGTAGATTTAGCGCCTCTGTGCTATAATGAGGAGGAATGCATGCAATTTCTTTACGACGAGGGCCTGCTGAGAACTCGAATACTATGTAATATAAAATCCCAGCACATGGGGCTCTATAAATGGATTTTTTTCTCCACTTGAAAATAACATTAAAAAATAAATTAAATAAATAAAAAAAGAACAATAAATAATAAAAATAATATAAGTATAATGATATAATAAATATAATAATATTAAATATAATAAATATATATATAACATAAATATAATAATATTAAATAAAAATAAAATAAATAAAAAAAGAATGAGCCAGTGTTTCGTGGACCCAGTAACAAGGCAATAATGGTAATGTGCACAATAATTTCCACAACAATAGTATGGAGTTGTGCTGGTGGTATGTCTGTGGTGGCAACGACGCGCGAGTGCATTTGTGTTTAATGTGTTGAAACCAAAAGAAGTGTAGTTGAAAAAGCAATGTTGGCAGATGTGAAAATCGTCTGCTAGTGACAGCTAATGCATGCAGCGAAACCTAGTGGCAATTCTGATAACCACTGTCGGCGCATGTGCAGTAATTAACTGCGTACTTAGAATCTGGCCGGCAAGTGCTAAGTCACCTATTCTAAAGAAGAGCTGAAAATCTAAAATAATTCTTCAATTCATGAATTGGGATATATTCTTCACCACTCTGTCCTCTATGTGATCTGCAAGAGGAAATGGACCAAGACCACCTTCAAATATGCCCGGTCACTTCTAGTGCCCCATCCATTAGTGAAAAGTAATGGAGAGAAAGAGGACTAGTGACTTCATTGTCAGATATCCAGTGGTAGCCAACAACAAGTTTTCTCAAATGGGAAGTCATTTGATTTTTTATATTGTAACAAATTTAAATGTAACAAATTTAGCAAATCTTTTTATTTTCTCAAGCTTCAAGTACAGCCACACTACTAGTTTCTGTCTCTTAATCTTTCCAAACTCTCACACCATACATGTTTCTGTCTCTTCATCTTCAACAACTCAAACTGTCTCTATCGCAACCTCCTTGAAAATCAAAGAGTCTTAATGACATGGAGAAGCCATGTCACACTGCTCCCTCCTCAGAGCTGGTCGTCCCGACCAGCACTATCACTGCGGCATCTCCCTTGCGCCCCGGTGGATTAACCCATCGAACCTCTTCTCCTGGTGGTCCACGAGGGCCTGGTGGTCCTGGTATACCTTGAGGTCCTGGGTTTCCATCTCTTCCAGGCATACCTTTAGTTCCAGGTTCACCATCTTTTCCCGACAATCCTGGAGGTCCAGTCATGCCTTTGTCTCCTGGAGGTCCCTGAGGTCCAGGTAACCCTTGTAGACCAATGAGACCACGGTGTCCTTTTGCACCCTTTGGACCTTCTTCTCCTCTATCACCCTTACCTCCCTCTGGCCCTGGAGGTCCTGGCTTTCCTCTAGCTCCCTGTGGCCCTTCTACACCCTGTGGTCCAGTTTCTCCTCGAAGACCCCGTTCTCCTGCTGGTCGTGGAGGTCTATTTGGACCAGGTGGCCCTGGAAGACCTGGTGCCCCTGGAGTTCCCGGAGGTCCTGAAGGTCCTACAGGTCCCTTATCTCCCGGTCTTCCTGCAATACCAGGTGTTCCTGCTTTACCTGGTGCTCCCTCTGGTCCCTGTTCTCCAATTGGTCCCGGTGGTCCTAGAGGTCCTGCAATACCTTGTGGTCCTGGAGGTCCTTCACTGCCTGGCTTCCCTGGTGGACCTGTCTCACCTTGTGCACCTCTCTGACCTCTGAGGCCAGCAGGTCCTGTTGGGCCGGGTAATCCTGGAAGTCCTCTGTCTCCTGGAGGGCCCTGTGGACCAGGTTGTCCTGGAGCTCCATGTTGTCCTTGAGAGCCTGAGTCACCCTTAGGTCCTTCAGGTCCTGGTGCACCAGCTTGTCCTGGAGGTCCTGGATTGCCCTGTTCACCTTTCATTCCTGGGAATCCACGTTCACCCTTCATTCCAGGCAAGCCTACCAGACCCTGAGGGCCAGGGAATCCTTGTAAACCTTGAGGGCCAGTAGGACCTCGCTCTCCAGGGGGCACGATCCTAGGTATCGCTGTTGGATAGTGTCCCTTGGTCCAGGTAGGACGATGTATGCCATCCTGCTTCGAAATTCTGCAACAGTACCGCCGGTCTTGACGGTCCCTCGTCCAGTTGCCCTTCTTCCTGGTGTGTTGACGGGCCATCCTGCGCACTTTGAAACGGCTCACTGGGTACCATGTCCGCCGACCTCTCTGGCGCACCTTCGCAGCCACCTTGCTTCCGATGGGTCCGGCAACAAACCCCACCACATCCGCGCGAGTCGCGTCCACCGCTGCACTCGTGTTCACTCGTGCTCGGCACGGCCTCTCCTGTATCCTGCCGTCCACGATGATGTCCACCATTCTTCCGTTCACGGCACTATGCGTCAGGTGATTGGATGGCCCCGACGGTCCCCCCATGTCACACGCCAAGTCGGTTCTCGCGTGTTGCTCGTTTGCTTGTGCGCTTCCCTGCTGATCGTCCGAAACGGGCGCAACTGTCGCCTCGGCCACTAGGTGCTCCCTCCCCGGCTCCGCGCTATTCCGTCTGCCCCTGGCATCCAGTACTTTGACGCTCTCGTCAACTCTTACTACCAGGGCGCCAAGACGTTCCCCGTCGTCCTCCACGACGTCCACGTGCTGGCAGAGGTCTTCCACCTTTTCGCCGAGTTGTTCCACGTCTTCCGTCACGCCAATCCGTTCGCCGAGTTGTTCTACGTCTTCCGTCACGCCAATCCGTTCGCCGAGTTGTTCCACGTCTTCCGTCACGCCAATCCGTTCGCCGAGTTGTTCCACGTTTTCCCTCATATCATCCGAAACGGGCGCAACTGTCGCCTCGGCCACTAGGTGCTCCCTCCCCGGCTCCGCGCTATTCCGTCTGCCCCTGGCATCCAGTACTTTGACGCTCTCGTCAACTCTTACTACCAGGGCGCCAAGACGTTCCCCGTCGTCCTCCACGACGTCCACGTGCTGGCAGAGGTCTTCCACCTTTTCGCCGAGTTGTTCCACGTCTTCCGTCACGCCAATCCGTTCGCCGAGTTGTTCTACGTCTTCCGTCACGCCAATCCGTTCGCCGAGTTGTTCCACGTCTTCCGTCACGCCAATCCGTTCGCCGAGTTGTTCCACGTTTTCCCTCATATCATCCGAAACGGGCGCAACTGTCGCCTCGGCCACTAGGTGCTCCCTCCCCGGCTCCGCGCTATTCCGTCTGCCCCTGGCATCCAGTACTTTGACGCTCTCGTCAACTCTTACTACCAGGGCGCCAAGACGTTCCCCGTCGTCCTCCACGACGTCCACGTGCTGGCAGAGGTCTTCCACCTTTTCGCCGAGTTCTTCCACGCCTTCCGTCACGCCAGCCAGTTGCCCGTCAATTTTCGCCGATAGCTCCGTCTTCATCTCTTTCAGCTCGGCAGCGAGGTTGTCGTTTCTCGTTTCCATTTTGGCAAATAATTCTTTCATCATTGCCATCATCCTGGTTTCCGAATCTCCCTCCATCCCACTTCCTGACACCAAATGTAACAAATTTAAATGTAACAAATTTAGCAAATCTTTTTATTTTCTCAAGCTTCAAGTACAGCCACACTACTAGTTTCTGTCTCTTAATCTTTCCAAACTCTCACACCATACATGTTTCTGTCTCTTCATCATCTTCAACAACTCAAACTGTCTCTATCGCAACCTCCTTGAAAATCAAAGAGTCTTAATGACATGGAGAAGCCATGTCACAATATCCTAGCCATGCAAAATAAATGAAATGTCAGACATCACATAGACACCAACTCTTAAAAGATTTGACTGTATTCCCCTATTCACGTTGTACCTCTGAGGAAATATATGATAAAATCATTTTCCATAAATGTTTATCTCACTAAACAAGAAGTAGATGAGAGAACAGGTAGCTTTAAGAATAGTTTGTACAAGAGTGAGTAGAGAAATTCATGTGAGTGCATACATCAGATTTTCTTTAATTTCATTTAGTTACTTTCTTGCAGCAGCCACAGAGCCTCTGGGAACTGCACCTAGTAGAACAATTTGATTTTCCACTTAGTGTCACGGAGAAGCAATAAACAACTGTGGTTGAATTTGAAGGCGTATTATGCGAGGGACAATAAATATTGAATGCCTCTCACGTGCAAGGCAGAAGAAGAGTTTGTAATTCAGAATGAAGGGTTTTAGTGCATGAAACCCTTTCTGATTTTGTTTGACCTGAAAACATTCTGTAATGCTTTGTCTCTTTAAATTAACTGTTTGTCTTAAAATATTTTAGTGAGAACTGTGCCAATAGCAGTTATGAATGTGTCAAATGCACTTGGAGTACAGTGCATTTGTAAATTGGCTGGACCACCTCACAGCGACATCGAACCGGGGTAAGGACCGGTGCACCCTCTGCCAGAGTTACACATAACCAACTGCATCACAACAGATGTTGGAATTGATGATCTTCAACGTGAATATATTCCCTATATCTCTGAAAACAATTCTGGTTTACCGAAAGTCCCCATATTATTCACAAAGCTCTTCACACCACCGCAAAAGTTGGAGTTTGATCCACAGTGAGTGTGCGTAGAATTATTGGTCCCATATTTTACAACACAACAACACAATGTTCATTCACACGTTATGTAAATTTTACTTTAAATATCTTTTTTTCCACACTAACAAGACATGAAAGATTGTGTGACTGCTTTCAACAGGATTCAGCTATAGCACACACTGTTGCAAATCCTATGCATGAATTGGGAAGTGTATATGGGGACAGAACAATTACCCAAGGATTGTGATCAACTCGTTCCCCTGACCTATCTCTTTGTGATTTTTATTTATGGGGAATGTGAAAGAATAAAGTACAACCAGCAAATTCTCACATGTTAGGACAAAATCAGGAGAGAAATGTAGCAACCAGTAAATGTGAACTTTCGCAAGTAAACCAGAATTGTTTTCAGAGATATAGGGAATATGTTCACATTGAAGGTCACCAATTTCAATATCTGTTATGACGCAGGTAGGCCTAATGTAAGTTAGTACAGTAGTTAGTGTTCCAAGCCCATGACTTGCCGGTTGTTTACATGTAACTCTGGCAGAAGGTGTGCCAGTCCTTGCCCTGCCCGGTGCCACCACGGGGCAGTCCGGCCAATCTACATACAAATGCACTGTATCTTAAGTCAACAAATGTGTTGGAATAAATGCTTCAGGAAGCAACAAACTGAAAACAGTTACACAACTTTTCATGATGTGCCAAACATCAGAACTTAACAACTTAACTTGGAAAACTATTCATATTTTTGAGGTGTGGGTTATAAAAGGTAAGGGAGAGATTGTTAGCCTGATATTACATTTCTGCCAAGACCTTGCATTTACTTTTAATACTTTTGTGGGTAATGTTGCCAAATACGGGCTTCTTGGTGTGCAATGTCACTAAATCATGCCAACTTGACATGAAGAAATACACTACTGGACAAAGAGGTTGGTAACTACAAATTAGAGAGGAACACGGGTAATGGAACAGAAGCATAATCTAAAACTGAAACAATGGAATAGAGGTGCAAACTAAATAGTGGACTCAGGTAAATAAAGGAGATGTAACAATAGCAGAAAGTGTTATGAAGTGAAGATTTCCAATTTCCTCATTAACCTTTAACTGTTATTATTAATGGAAATCTGCATTTTAAATAATGTTGAAATCACCAGCAGTTTGCGACAATTATTTTCAGTAAAATCCAATGTTTAAAGCATTCCATTTGTCAATCATCTACCACATCTAACTCTTATAAAACTTTTTGTTTCCTAATCATACATTATGACATATATTCATATTGTACAGTTATCTACCGTATCTCTTGCACAATTGTATGAGATTATGATTTCACAGTTATTTCACATCATATGGTTTATACCTCCAAAATACAGCTTTATATTTCTTTCACAAATGTATATTTAAGTTTAAGGTTAGCTACTTCTGTACAACTGCTTGGACTTCTGATTTCATATTTCCATTCATACGTTTTATGCAACTAACACAGCTTTGTATTTCTTTTATGAATATATATTCCCATTTAAGGTTATCTGCCTTCTGCACAACCATATAAGCTTATGATTTCATACTTATTTTAGGTTATGTGATTCATAAATTAATTTATTTGATCGTAATATAAAGGGATCCTGTAATTGTGGTACTCAGTGTTGCATATGGGAGATTTTTAGGGTTGAATTAAGAAATATATTTGTAAGTAAAATAGAGTTCCCCGCTTTCTAGTTACCAAAATTTGTCATTATGAGTAAGAATAGAGTTTCTTGCTTTCTTTGTATCTACATCATCTATGTATACGTATTGCTGGAGGTTATCCATTCTCATCTTTATGCATTACCATCTACACAATTCCAACGTTATTAAAATGTTTTACTACTGCTCGCTACTTTTATTTCTCATACATTGGCACCCTGCGTTACGGGGCCCCTAAGCCTGTATTCGGCAACATTACACTTTTGTGTACTTCTCACGTCCTTCCTGAACTTAAAACTTTGACTGGCTTATCTTTTTTTTTCCTCATAACAGTTGCCACAGTGCCAGGCAAAGAACATGATGGTGTGTAGTCTAAAGGTAAAACATCCCACATAATGTAGGTTTTATTTTCTTAGAGCATGTCGTCACAGTGACAATTTTAACACACAAATAACAGATTAAAGTGAGGCACAAAATTTTAATTTCTACAGTTGCTTGCAGGCTGTTGCTATCAGAATTTTGTTAGTTTTACTAGTTCGCATGAAATAATCATACAGTAACATATTTTTGTGCTAGAGTAGAAATATTTTCCTGCATGTATAGAAGAAAAAGGAATAGATGCATTTTGAATGACAGTTTTGCGGCTGAATTGCTGGCTGAGTAAAATTGAAATCTTGTGATCTAACATTTTGTGATGTTTTTTCTCCTTACTACCAGTTTATTTCTTCCAAGATTCTGATAACATTGTTAAGTAATTATGGATTTCTAAACTAAAGCCATTGTACAATTAACCCAGGAAATGTAACAGAAATTACAAACAGAGCAGAAAGCTTAGTTATAAAACACCACTCATTTTCAAATGTAAACATCCAGAATCAATGAGAAGTTTACCAGAGCCCAGAAACCAACTGGGAAGTTGGTCAGGTTTTATGTTCTTCACATGTGATGATAGCATGGAAGCTGTGACTTGTGGCAGGCCAAGACCAAGATGACTCCCAGCAGCTGCGTATAATGGCGTCTAAATGTGCAAATACAGTTTTGCGTGTTATTATCTGTCTCTATTGGTCAAAATTATGTTTTATCATGTCAGAAACATATTTCTCCTTCTCTCTTATGACCACTGATCTTTTCATGTTACTTGGACCATTTGCTCTTTGCTCCCTGTCCCTTCACTTCCAGGTTTTCTTACCATTTACTGAGTATCGTAACTTCTTCATTTGTCACATCACTTTACTTCCTCTAACTTCACCACTGTTCTGAGGCTCCCATTCATCTGCTTGACATTTCCATCTCGTTGGTTTTCCCTCCCCACTGGCTCAATTTCCTCTCCTTCTGGGACTGCAGTTTGCCATTTTCCCTTCTGCTTCAACTCCTTCCCTACTTTATGGTTCTCTTCTCTATGGTTCTCCTATGGTTCCTCTCACCTCCTGTGTTGAGCACGGCTGAAAATTTGATTCCAACAATATTTTGTTCATGATCTCTGCTCTCTGTGTCCTTCCTTTTCCTGGAATGTGAGAGGAACATCAATCAAAGAATTAGAATTAGTAAAAGAACTCTTAAGAGCCAGTATAAAAATGTTGGCTTGCTGTCAGAAATGAAGAAAAAATAACAATGTTCTGAAGAACTGAATCAGTATCTGCTATCACAAGATACAAGGGCAAGAGCAGGAACTACTATATTATACGGTGTACGGTTGTAGAAGGCGCATGAGCTGAACCAATGCGTGCACATGGTAGCTGCACTGCTGCCCAGTGATGCGCTAGAGAGCAGAAGTTACAGGGAGGGAACGAGGAAAGAAACCTTTGTCGTGTCACAAATTGTCAGAATGTAAAATTACGCAGTAAAGGATAATGATGATAACATTATAAACTGTAACACTCAATATTAACGTACTCATTTACACGCACTTCCTCAGATGCCAATTCCCTAAAAAAATGTACACTTTAAAAATAATATTTCTGGCCTGAGAGCGGAGTATTTTACCCTTAGTACCTGCGCCACTGGCACCAGGCTTTGAAAGTGACATTGTTAACGCATCACTAACACAATGTTGTTGTTGTTACCTAATGCTGGATTTCTGACAATGAAGTCATTAATCCTCTTGCTCTCCAATATTTTTCACTGATGATATTGAAGAGAGCAATAGCAGTAATAGTAACCGCTTTTTAGAGAGCACCATATTTTTATGTTTTGGCAGTCACATCGCTCTCTCACAACCCCAAGAGTGTCTGGAGGACCGCTCCTGTGGTTGGTTTACGGGTCTCGCTGACCTGACTGGGAGAATTATCAAAATAAATTCACATGTGAATTTTCTGCTTATTGTCACAGTTACACAAAGTACAATTTACGTTACGGATTGGTCTTGAACCGAACTAAAGAAATCGCGCGTGACTGCAGTGATCTGTGGTCAGTTAATTAATTAACTAAATTATGCAGTTCCTAATGACACTTCATAAGGTCTTACTCCGTAACTGCGTATAATGAAAAGGAATAAAACACACAGGCAAGATTGGAAGTTTCATACATAAGCAAGAACATGGGAGTCACTTGTTTATTCTGAAGCGATAACTCAAATGTCGTAGAAAAATGGTTTCTGTACAGGCTGCCTCAAAAATTCTTGCCGCATACACCAAGGCATATTCGAATGTTGAATTTCCAGTAATAATTTTGGGTGCATGAAAAAGAGAAATCTCTGTTGCTCACGCTTGTGCTGTGCGTTCCGACCTAAGCAATGCTGCACGACTATGATAGGACAGTCACTCTAGGCGAGTCCCCTTGAGCTCCGCCTCATGTGCCTTATAATACATAAAAAATCTAATGTGTTGCACTCACATGACTTCCTGTACTCTGGTACTAACCATTCTTACAAACTCTTATTCCTGTATCTTCTTTATGTTAGTTGAGATAAACATTTGCAGAAATTATCATATTGCTTATTTCCTTGTAGGTACAAGGGGAATATAGTAGACTTTGAATGATAGTCAAATCTTTTAAAGCTTTGAGATCCTGTTTTCTTTGCATGCTTAACATATATTAAAACAAAAATTAAGAACGATGTTCCATTTCACTTAAGTTTTAAGTTTTCCAAAGCTGACACAAATAACAAGGAATATCTCTGAAATGGTTCACTCTACAAAGAAATTTATTTGGACATAGTGTGTTTTAGCGAGATCTACATTTTTTTGTATTTACTCAGGGGTCTCCGTCTAGGGGATATGTGAATGGCAACCACAAGGTACCCAAGCTGAGCAGAACATTACTTCCACTTACTGGTGTTTTGCTCCTCACTGTAACTTTTCTATCTGATCTTACCTTGGTCATCTCTTGTTCTCTTCCGACCCCGATGCTATTAGGGTTCCTGAGGGTTAGGGAGTCTTTATTTTTCCAACCTCTCCATTTCTCTAATTTCTCTATAAAACCTTAACCCCTAACATGCTGACCTGTTATGGCATGTAATACGTCCTCTGATTGGTAATCAGAGGATATGGTCGGTGAATTTATTTTGATAACTCTCCCGGTCAGGTCGGTGAGACCCGTAAACCAACGACAGTGGTCCTCCAGACATTCTGGGGGTTGTGAGAGAGTGATGTGACTGCCAAAACATAAAAATATGGTGCTCTCTAAAAAGCGGTTACATTTACTGCTATTGCTCTCTTCAATATTAATGTCGGCGCCAACCAAGAAAGGGATTGACAGTTTGCAGTGAGGCAGAAGCGACGTTGCCGCTTATTGCGACCATGACCACGTGGAGACCGCGATATGATTATGTGTACGAAGAAGATTGCACTGCGGCTGAAATGTTGAGCGCATATTATTTATACTCGTATGCAAAGACAACAATAAAATATTGAATCTGCATTCGAATGACAGAATTGCAATTTCATATGTCTAAATATTTGCGTTAACAAAAGAAACATACCTGTGAAATATTGATGCTTATTCTAACAGGAAAATGCCGCTAATATCGGAATTACTTGCATCACTGTTGTATTTGCTGCTACTGCAATTTAGACCCTGACCCCCGATTTCCCTCTTTGTCGTACTTCTCTTTCCCAATTTTAACTATAGTATTCCTACCGATTCCTACAGCCCGCGAGGTTCTATCAATTACCTTAGAGACTGGAATAAGAGATCCTCCGTTCAATTTCTCCTGTTCGAAATATTCTCTAACAGAGCATATTATTTCCCGCGCTTGTCCTTTAATTGGGATACCTTTACCAAACACAGTTTTATTCGGTTCGCGAGTACGTTCAATTTTTCGTTTGGCAGCACTATCTTTGTCACTATTTTTTGACACTGTTAAAGAATAATTAAAAGTGTTAGCACAAATGCAAAAGCTCGCAACACACGCATAGATGCACAGACTCAGACACACGTAAACACAAGACAAATAACCGTATATTAGAATAACGCAAACAAACTTCTCAACATAAAGGCAATCTCTTAAGTGATGCAAGCATTGCAAGCTCGAACTGCAGCCTGCAGCACTATTTGTTTATATGCAGCAATAACAGAATATAACAGAAGCACTTCATGTTACTGCTGGGTTCATCAGCCACCTGCTAATCATGTGTTACGTGCATGTTACATATCGGCAACAAGGTCGTTGTGTGCACCGTTTCTATGGGAACGCCATTATAACGCCTTAGCTCTAATTGGTTATTCTTTTCGTTGCTATGGCAACAGCTAAGATGCATCCATCCCCTCCCGTTCATTTATGCGTTTCCGCCACGTGCTTCACATCTGTCAATCCCCTTCTTATTTGGCGCCGAGTATAATGCATTGTCTGGCAAAACATTTAAACAGAATTGGGATATATTCTTCACCACTCTGTCCTCTATGTGATCTGCAAGAGGAAATGGATCGAGACCACCTTAAAATATGCCCGGCCACTTCTAGTGCCCCATTCATCAGTGAAAAATATTGGAGAACAAGAGGATTAATGACTTCATTGCCAGAAATCCAGCATTAGCTAACAACAACATTTTTTGTATAATAGGATTTTGTCTATCTCTTATGGTCTGTGAGTTATTCAAACGTCATCCAGAGTAAATGGGACTATATAGGCCATAGCCAGAAAATTCAAAATATACATTTCATTTGTCATCAAAATATCTCAAACATATGGCATTTTAATCACAATCGTTAAGAGCCATTTTCAAGAAAATAAAGTTCAAAAAGTTTTCCATGTAAAGGGCAGTTCAGGGTGGAGGAATTTTGTTCAAAATCTTTGTGTTGCATCCTTGAAAGACATTAAACTTCTCGATTTTGAGTTATGCTGTCCACAGACTGACTGACAGACACACACACACACACACACACACACACACACACACACACACACACACACACACACACACACACACACACACAGACACACGTGCCGTTTTCTAAAAATGCTTTTTTTGGATTCAGGGTGCCTCAAAACATGTTTCCGGTGAAATCTTGACATCAAATTTTTGGATGGAATACAATACTTCCTCTACTTAGTAGTAGAGAAAGTAAAACATAAACCAAGAATCCACAGTTATACTTGTATTAATGAAAGATCAATGAATATCAGAATACAATAATTCATTTTTTTATACTTTAACCATGCAAAGAGAACGGAATCTCAAAGCTTTGAAAGATTTGACTATGCTCAAAGCCTACTGTATTCCCATATTCCCTTTGCACCTACAAGGAAATAAACAATAAGATAATTTCTGTAAATGTTTATCTCAACTAACATGAAGAAGATATAGGAATAAGAGTTTGTAGGAATGGTTGGTACAAGAGTGGAGAAAGTCATGTGAGTGCAACGCATCACATGTTTACTCTACAACCTCACCCAGTATGTACCAGTGTGTTTTCCAGTTTCCATCCTTGGTTCATTGTGAACTATTAAAGTCTCGTGTCCTTCAGATCCCCATTACCAAGTTATTGTGGAATAACTTTGGAAAGTGAAATTGGGGTTAGGACTGCTGCTTTGATTGATTGTGTGTGGTGTATGCTCCTTCCGTTTTGTTCTCATTTCTGTTGCAACCTTTGTGCAATTGCGCACCAGACTTAATGCCATCTTAAGCTTAAGTGAAAATACCTACAAAAACTGGTGCATTCACTAGATCATAAGGTGGAAATTAAGATATTACATTCTTTTGTGGGAAAAAAAAAACATAATTAAACTGTCAAAATTCTTTCATTAATTTGAATTGGTTGGCCATGTCATTAGCTGGCCCCCTTTGTAGTGTGGTGGCAGCATGTGTGCCTCACATCCAGAGGTCATGAGTTCAAATCTCGCTTAGGGCGAGTTATCCGGATAAGGTTTTCCCTTATCCTGAGAAGACATATGTCGGGTAACTTAAAGCTCTATGTACCCTGGGCTCATTTGGGCATTATTTTACCCATTTCATTCATTCACCATCCAATATGACACTACATTGGAGAATGTAAAAAAAAAGTTGTTAGCTTGAATGGGGTGTAAAAACAGGTTTATAAGTTAATTAAGGAAATTGAAGCTATTAACAGTGAAGCAAAAAGATTCTAAAGTAAGAACAAATTAGAAACTAAAAACTTCACTTATCTTAGTAATATTGCAAGTTCTTGGTGCAAAGCTGACTAAAGTTTCAAGTTGACTCCATATCATTCTCAAAGCTATTACAAATCTTTAAGTTATGGAACTACTAACTTTGATGGAGAAATTGAAGCAATTCGAATGGCCCTACAAAATCTTTTGTACAGAATTTCACATTTTCAGCAAGCAGTTATTCTCTCAGATTCCAGGGCAGCAATTATAGCAATTACTTCCAAGTTGTCACCAAAAAACCAAACTATTATAGAATGTTGGAAGATGCTTAGCCATCTAACAGCACTTCAAAAACACCTAGTCTTCCAATGGATACTGGCTCACTGTGGACTGAGTGGTAATGAGAAAGCTGATTTTCTTGCAAAAAAGGGTACCAGCGGTGTACAAAAATCTATAGTTAATCTACCAATTTATGCAGCTAAAAGATTAGTCAACTCTGAATTCAAAAAAATTATTGCAAAATATTACTATGAAAAATCAAAAAATAAAAGATGGGAACTACCAAACATTCAAACAGTAGTTCCTGAGTGTCCTCGAAAAACAGCAGTTGCAACCTTCAGGTTGATTACAGGACATGATTGTCTGGCAAAACATTTAAACAGAATTGGGATATATTCTTTACCACTCTGTCCTCTATGTGATCTGCAAGAAGAAATGGATCGAGACCACCTTCAAATATGCCCGGCCACTTCTAGTGCCCCATCCATCAGTGAAAAATATTGGAGAGCAAGAGGATTAATGACTTCATTGTCAGAAATCCAGCATTAGCTAACAACAACAACAAGTTTCTAATTTGTTCTTGCTTTAGAAGGCTTATAAGTTCTTACAAATGTGGATTTATGTCTGATTTCATAATAATTGCTCCTACCAATGTAGTTGTACAATACGCTTTATGACAAACTATAATTTGAATGAAAATAATAACTTGGAAGCATTATAAGGAGTTTAAATTGAATATGAAATGTTCAGGGAACTATACAGAGTGGAAGGTACTGCTGCGGCGATATGTTAACCACAGAGTCTAAAAAAAAAAAAAAAAAAGTGGAAAATGTTTGGAGCCATCTAGCTTCTTGAGGAATGGATATAAATGGTTTATTATTTCACTGTCACACGAACATTGTGTGAACAATGCTGTAATACATATCTATCTTAATTCGAATGAATTTAGTCACACTTTTGTGTTAAAATGTCATGCAAAGTTTAATTTCTAAGAGAGATTTGCAAACGTCACGTTAACATTAAATTGTGACTAAATTCATTTGAATTAAGGTAGAAATGCATTACAGCATTGTTTACACAATGTTTGTGTGACAGTTATTGAAATTATAAACCATTTATATCCATTCGCCAGGAAGCTAGATGGCTCCAAATGTTATAAATATTTGACACAATGTTTTTTTGGTGAAATAATCCTTTATTGATATTTATTGTATTGGACATATTTGTTACACTCGTCATGGAGAATTGCCAAAGTAGTGCCTCCCACCCTGTTTACCAATAGGAAAGCAGGAGCTATTAACAAGGTTTTACTGTATATCAAATTATAAAGCAAGACAATGTCAGATTGTACATTAATCTCCTTTAAGCCAGGAATATATTACGCTGTACTTTATGCATTCAGTGCACAGATGAGTGGAAATGTTAGTGTTTCAACAGATTTGATACAGAAGTTACATTTTATTTGTTGCAGCTTCGACATGCATTGCAGAGACAAAAGAGCCACTTTGATAATGTCAACATTGACTGGAATCTCTCACATGATGAAGGGTCAACAGACTTCTCAGATGATGAAACAATCATCGAGGACAGGGTAAGTCAAACGTCAATCAATTCTGAGGTTTTTAGAAGGAATTCATGAGGAAATGAGAAGCGTTCCATGTGCAGTAAAGGTTCTTAAATGCATACAAAGTACCTAAATACCTCTAGAAAAAAATTTGTTTTACTGCAGATTTAAGATAGATAGCAGGATCTAGTGACTGTGTTTCTCTTAAGGGACCCTGGGGCTGAATAATGACCGAAAAATGGTCAAATTGACTATTTTTAGGTTTATGCATATAAATGTTCCCCAACGCTTCAGTCATTGGTTGCCAGTGAAATTTGTTAGAATCCATCATTTTTAAGGGTTTAGCACAGGCTTTAAATGCCATGTGCACTAGCTTTAAGTGCCCCCTTTTCTGCTTAACCACTGATTTTGGTTGTTTTTGAGCCCTTTTGGCCCATACTTTATTCAAATATTGCTGAAAATTTATGTAGCAGTATCTTGTGCTATCTGGCTAGATGCCAGTGAGCTATTACTACTCTACTTAACAGTAGAGAAAGTAAACATGAGATTACAGCTAACTCTAGAAAAGGCATAAAAATCTACCAAAAAATTAGATAATCTGTAAATTTTACCTTTTGAAATGCAGGGTCATTGTATTCGATGTTAACCATTTCTGCCATTTGATCTTCCCTTGCCATCAGTGATTTCTGTTCGAGCTGTTCAAATCAAATCAAATCAAGTCTTTATTGTGCTTTATAACATGTTACAATGGAAATAAGAGAAACATTGTTTATGAACATGGTCAACATTTATATTATAGTAGAAAAATATATATAAGTAAGTAAATATAGGTTAAATACATACAGAAGCATCCAATGGGAACTTGTCTCATCCACATACCGCGTGATCTTGTGATGGTGTTAGAAACTTTCAGGGAAGATTAAGGAGGTCAAATGCAATCATCTGATATAAGGAACCTTGGTCCGAAAATGTCTCCTTCATAAGTTACAGGCAAAAGTTGTTTTCATAGGTAAGTAGGTGATTAGTAATAAGGATAGATAACCGGACTGCCATCGATGAGTGGTTTAGAATTAAAACACCATGAAGGCAATGCATATGGCGTTTGGCGTTTAAACTTATGTACGGCAACAGTACTTCAATGCAGATGGCATGAAGTGTACTGTCTGACGCGCTGTTCTGTAACATTACCCAGGTACAGATCAGAGTCTGATCAGTGTTTACATGAGGACTCCCATTTTGGAAGAGGAAGTGCTTTGTTGTGTGGCTGAGGAGCCCTCAGTAAGTACTCGACCAGTTGCATGTGAAATGGGGGTTGCACAAAATACTGTATGGAACGTACTTCGGGAACAATTGCACCCTTACCACCCACAAAGAGTATATGCTCTGTCTCCGGCTGACTTTGCACCTTGGGTCGTTTTCAGTGAATGGCTATTGTGTGGTCCATCATCACTTCCCTTTGTGTGTACTTTTCACCAATGAAGCCTGTTTCACCAAAGATGGCATGCTAAATAGTCGAAATACTCACGTTTGGGTGATGAGAATCCCCGCCCTACAGTTGTAAGAGGCCATCAAAACCGTTTTGCAGTGAACGTATGGGCGGGTATAGTCAATGATGATGTAATAGGCCCATTTCTTCTTCCACACCGATTACTGGAGCAGCGTACGCTGTATTTTTGAGAGACACACTTCCTGGGTTGTTGGAACACATCCCACTTGCGGTATGTCGACGTATGTGGTTGCAACAAGATGGACCTCCAGCTCACTTTTCACATCATGCTCGAGAACAGCTTTACCGGACATTCCCTGAAAGATGGATGGGAAGAGGAGGTCCAGCTACATGGCCAGCCCGTTCGCCTGATCTGACTCCATTTGAATTTTTCTTTTGGGGTCATGTGAAAAGTCTTGTGTACATGACACCAGTAGAAACCAAACAGGGTCTAGTAGTGCAAATTATCGCTGCCTGTGACATTGTCAGAGAGACTCCAGGGCTGCTCCTCCAAGTACGACAGAACATTGTATGACTTTGTCATGCTTGCATCACTGCCAAAAGACGCCATTTTGAACACATCTTGTAGTATTATGACTTGTGTAAATGTAAATACAGAGAAATAAAATACAGATATTCCTAGATTCTCATAATTTCACGTTCACCGGGATCCCAAACAACTCTTGCCTGTTATCGTACGAAGGAGACATTTCAGGAACAAGGTTCCTTATATCAGATTAATGCATTTGTCCTCCTGAATCTTCCCTGAAAGTTTCTAACACCATCACAAAATCACCCTGAACATGTAGGTGAGACAATGCCAAAAAGAGTGAATCAATTAAAATACTGTTTAACATTTAGGAACTCATCAATACTGTAATACACTTTATTTATAAGGAATTTGGTTAATGACTTAGAGAATGGAGTGTTATAACAAAGGTTTATTGGTAATTTATTGAATAATTTACCACCTATATAACCAGTCTTTACTTTCTCTACTACATATAGTGAATAGAGCAAGTATTGTATTCCACACAAAAATTTAATGTTGAAATTTCACCGGAAATATGTTTTGAGGCCCCCTGAATCCAAAAACAGCATTTTTAGAAACAGGTGTGTGTTTGTGTGTGTGCGTGCGTGTGTGCGTGCGTGCGTGCGTGCATGCACCCTTGCACCTAGAAGAAAATTAGATAATTTCTGCAAATATTTATCTTGACTATCATGAAGAAGATATAGGAACAAGAATTTTTAAGAATAGTACGAGAATAGAAAAAGTCATGTGAGTTCAACACATCAGATTGTTTCATATAGTGTTAGTCTAGGTGTTTGGATTATCAGATCCTGTTTTCCTCTTGCATTGTAATTGTGGGTTGACGAGTTTTATGGAAGCGACCTGCTACGTAGATAAAGATTGGATTTTAATATAAAAGCGCTGTGAAGAGATAAAGTTTTAAATGCTTCCCTAAATGGGCTATTCATTGGCAGTTTTGTAATGTATCTGATAGCACGTTTGGATAATGTAAAGATTCTGTTGAAGTTAATTTTAGATGTTAACCCCATAATTCAATACCGTAGGTGATTGTTGAATAAATTAATGATACGTCACTTGTATGTTTATTTGAAAAGTTTACTTTAAACACAAAAGTACTCGCCGTGTGCTTGGGGAGTTTGTTGAAAGATTTGTAAGCCTGTACTACCTGCAAGAGAAATTGTACAGCCATGGAAAGAATGATTGAGCGCATTAAGAGAGCAGAATATTTTTAAGTTCCGCGTCATGTGGCAGTGTGGTTTACATAAATCAATATTCCAACATGCAGCTGAGTTTATTTATATATTATATACAAATACAAACGCTCGACCACTTAATATATCTATGTGTTGCCAACCTCTGAAAACAAAACAATTGGTATTTATGGGGTACTTTAAAATACGTGTATTATTCTAAGCCTTGTATACTACAGGAACTGTAGTCAAAAACATGCAGAAATTCAAATATCAACAGACTGTAAAAGAAGCTTCTACCCTAAAGAAAATAAAAGATGATCGTAATTTTAAAAAATCTGATGTGTTGCACTCACATGATTTTCTTTACTCTGGTACAAAGTATTCTTACAAACTCTCATTCCTATATCTTCTTCATATTAGTCGAGATAAACATTTGTAGGAATTATCTTATCACTAATTTTCTTGTGGGTGCAAGAGGAATATGGGAATACAGTAGGCTTTGAGCGAGAGTCAAAGAGTCAAATTCCATTCTCTTTGCACAGCTAAGATAAAAAAATTAATAATGATCTTCCATTTAATGGCAGTTTAAGTACCCCAAAGCTCACACAAATAACAAGGAATATCTTCAAAATGGTTCACTCTACAAAAAGTTAATTGGGACATAAATTGTGTGTTTTAGCAAGATCTACATATTTTGAACAGTAAGATTTGGTCTATCTCTTACGGTTTACCAGTTATACAAGTCATCTATAGCAAACAGGACTACATGGGCTATAGCCAGAAAATTCAAAATATACATTTTATTTGTCATAAATATATTTTAAATATATAGCATTTTAATCAAAATCGTTAGAGCCATTTTTGAGAAAATTTAAATTTTCCATTTAAAGGGTAGTTTAAAATGAATGAATTTTCTTCAAAATCTTTGTGACACATCCTTAAAAGATATTAAACGTAAATACCAACTTTGGTTTTTAACCAATGTTTTGCTTTTTAGTTATGCTGTCCAGAGACTAACACACAGATGGACCTTGTTCTAAAAATGCCTTTTTTGGATTTAGGGGCCTCAAAACATATTTCTGGTGAAATCTCGACACCGAATTTTTGAGCAGAATACAATACTTCCTCTACTTACTATGTCAGAGAAAGTAAAAATTATCATCTGCAGGATAAATTTAGCTTGGCAGATCACTGAAAAGCAAAACAAACTGGCCAGTGATAGAAAAGAAATGTCTGAAAAACAGGTCCAGATATCTAGGGAAATCTCAGTGAAACAGGATCAGCTGCTACTGATATCAATAACAAACATAGCCAGTTAGCAGCTGATATAAGTTTCAAAATTGAAGAACTAGATCTGAGCAAATTAAATTCTAGACGGAAACCATGTCATTACATTCCTTCTAACATGTCCTTCATAGAAGCATTACAAACAAAAAAGTCCAGTGGCATTTTGTCCTTTGATCAGCCGATTTCCAAAAAAATAAATAGTTTTTATTCCAAATTGGATGTGTGGTTCCACAAGAATGTACGAAGATAACAGTTTGTTACTTGTAAGATGTGTAGAGTAACTTACTTCTGACAGCTTCGGTAGTAATTATGGGACATCACACATGGTTTTGAAATAATTAATCACTTAAAAGACGTGAAGAAATACTCTGAGCTGCTCTTTTAGAGGTGACATAATTCGACAACATTGTGTTGAGGTTGGTGAGAGAATTGAGTTGGTTTGTGGATGTAAACAATTTCGCTTTCATGTAATGTTTTGGGAGCTAATGCTTGTGATTGGTCTACACTCCTAAAGTAAACATGGAAGGACAAGGCAGGGTATGAATTTGTTTCCAAGACGCACCTTTACGGTGTTTGTTTATGGACTGAGCTAGGGAAAGTGACCACCCGCACAATCTGCAGTGTTGCGAGGTTGTTTTCAACAAGACTAAAATATCCCCGTAGGAAATGGTCAGAGACAAAAACATAAGATACAAAATGTGTTCCAAATATGAGATCTATCTAAGCTAATCCCGGGCACTACAGCCCATGGAGAGCCAAGCCTTACCGCCCAGCTGCTGCGTCCCCCACCTCGGCCCACTACAGGCATCATTGGTGAGGTGCAGTGCTGGAGGATGGTATGTGGTCAGTGTCCCGATCTCTCCCCGCAAGTTATGTAGTCTTCATAAAATCCCCATGCTGGTACCGGGGATCGAACCCGGGTCCAACGTGCCAGAGGCAGGCATGCTACCAACTGCGCTATGGAGGCAGTCACTGAGATCTACCATGGGTGTAAATTAATGTAATGACTTCCCTTCCACCTGTTATATTTAAGAAGGAAATCAAATTAGATAAAATTGTACCACAAGGAATATAGCTGCAAATAATGAAAGAAGTTGAAATCCAATTGTGAGAATATAGCTAATATTGAGTTAAGGAAATGGCAGTATCAACTGATATTGTCAGAACTGAAATGTGCGCAGCAGAAGGTTTGGGTAATAAAGTAGTAGATAATGCAAAATTGAAGAAGCAGTTGTAAATAATTAAAATAAATCACAGAAAAAGTAAATAAACAAAATGAGAGACCACACAGATTACAAGAGGTTATGGACACAGTTCATGTTGGTCATGTACAGCCAGCTCCAAATGTTTTCCGATGGACAAAAGGGTGCAGGGGCAAGAGAAGAAGAATTTTCTTATGAATGACTTGTGCCTGGTGTGCCTGGCCCGGGACGACTTTTGTGTGGTGAGCAGGGAGCAAAAGGAACCTAAATTTAAGAGTTAGAATCGGAATTGAAAAATTCAATGCCACAGCTGGAATTTGAACCCCAGACCCTCCACTCACTTAGGCAGGTGTTCTAATCACTAAGCTACTGTGACAACCTGCCAGAATGACATAAATAAATAAGAAGCTAAATACTCAATTTTATTCTATCCAAATGAAAGAAATGAGTACATTGTTTTCTGCTCATATTTAAACAATATTGCTTTTTGTGGTAACATTAATGACATTTAAGAAACATGTTTAAACAATTATTTAACCAGGATAATGAATGTAATGCATTTCTCGTTGATGATGATACATTATTTTAATAATCATTTTAATAATAAATATGCTATGGGTTATTTTGCATGTAGAGTCGTAAGACATTTAACACAGATCAATAATAAGTGTAGAATATAAAGCTTCCATACACTAGCACATTCATTTCCATATCATATCTATTTAGATGTACATACCATTCTTACAAACTCTTATTCCTACAAGTATATCTTCTTCTTGTTAGTAAAGATATACATTCGTACAAATTATCTTATTGCTTATTTCCTTATAGGAGCAAGGGGAATATTAGAATACAGTAGGCCTTGTGCAATAGTCAAATTTTTTAAAGCTTTGAGATTCCGTTCTCCTTGCACACTTCACATATCAAAAAATGAACAACGATGTTTCATTTCACGAAAGTTTTAAGTTTTCCAAAACTCACACACATAACAAGGAATATCCCCGAAGTGGTTCAGTCTACAAGAAAATTTATTGTGACATAAATTGTGTATTTTAGCAAGATCTACATTTTTTGTACAGTGTGATTTGGTGTATCTCTTTAACAATTTACCAGTTATGCAAAAGTCGTCCAGAGTAAATACGACTACAGGGGCTATAGCCAGAAAATTCAAGATCTACATTTCATTTGTCATAAAAATATCTCAAACATATGAAATTTTAATAAAAATCGTTAGAGCCATTTTCAAGAAAGTCAAAATTTTCGAAAAATTTTCCATGTAAAGGGTAGTTTAGGGTGGAGCTATTTTCATCAAAATCTTTGTGTCGCATCCTTGAAAGACATTAAACTTAAATACCAACTTTGGTTTTTAACCGACATTTTGTTTTTGAGTTATGCTGTCCACAGACACACAGAGACCTTTTTCTAAAAATGCTTCTTTTTTTATTCAGGGGGTCTCAAAGCATATATTTCTGGTGAAATCTCGACATCAAATTTTTGGGTGGAATACAATACTTCCCCTACTTACCATTAGAGAAAGTAAAAAAAAAAAAAAAAAAAAAAGAAATATATGATACACATATATTTACCATAAAGGTGAACAGAAGTAGATATTTACTTCCTAATTTGGGTATATTTTATTTGTCTACTGACGTGCGTCACACAATATTTAGGCAAAATGTGAAATTTCTATACTCGTGGCTTCTTTAGTTACGAAAATATTTAAGTTAGAGTTTGAAAATGTGGAAACAAAAATGCAATACATAATGGCAAGAAATGTAGGAAGTAGCTGTTGTTGAGAAAATTGACACAACAGTTCATATCATTTGCAGTACCATAGAGCTGTTAGTGATTTAAGTGAACTATTCATGCATCGAGAGGTAGAATTGGAACTGAAAAATTCAATGCCACAGCTGGGATTTGAACCACAGGTGCCCTAACCATTAAGCTAAAGTACTTACAATAATAAGTCGCCATTGGGGTACTTGTCTCTGACGTGAGACTACCTTTGTGGTTTACCGGGAGAAAATACAAATTGGTTGGAGAATTCAATGTCATTCTGGCCAGGTGTCACAACAACTCTTGCAACAATTGGCAGTTATTTGCACATTTGATGGCCGTGCAGTACTTCTGACATCATTCCTACTCTGTGTCCAGCTAACCTGTATCGCATGCGAGTGCACCTCCCTGCAGCCTTTACTTATCACTCTATCGGGTGATGAAGCATATAGCATGTATAGGACTGTTCTTAACATGCTATTGGTCGCAATCGGTTCAAAATCAAACCAGAATTAAACCAGCCACAGGGAAATACAATCCTGAAGCCAGTTTCACAATGGCTGATTATTTCATGCATCTAGCAAATAAAGCACGAATGTCGGGTCCAGCTATGAGCGATGAAGAAATTATTTGCACAGTAAAACGGCATTTCCCAGAAAATATTAAGAACAATCTGATAGCAGCAAAAACTATAAATTTTTTAGATGTGTTTGAATTGCTAACTGCATTTCAAATGAAAGAAAGGCAACGCACAAGCAATCAGGTATGCCACCAAGACTTGATAGTAGCAGACAGAATAACAAAACAGAAACAATCGTGAGAGTAGCTATAATATGGTACAGAACAGCTGAAGTAAAAACTCTGTATAGTAAACAGATGGGATGAGAAACAATCGGATCACCTCAATGCAACAATGGGGGTGGAGGAAATGCACAAATAAATTGCATGATGCTTCAAAGTGGTAACAGCACCTATACAGATAATCATGGTACAGTATTCTGAGGATATTTCTCGAGGACCGAGGAAGAAGTATCAAACTCCAAGACTGGAAATTGAAAAAGAAACTCAATGGGAATAAGATATGAATGTGTTAAAGGAGGTCCTGGAAATCCAAGACTTTTGTCGTTAACATTAATTTGCAAATGGAAGTGACAGGCGCTCAGAACATAGCACATACACACAACCGTTTAAGGACCTAGGCAAACAAAATTATGATGAAAATTTTTTCTTAGTATCATTTGTTGCTCTTTAACTACACACAAATGATCATATGTATTATTGGTAGAATCCCCATAAAGTGCTTTTTACAATGTTTTTATTATAACTTTACTTTTATGAATAGCTACCAATGAGCTTAGTATCTTTTTGTGAGCTAGCACAATTCAAAAAACAGAAACACTCGAAAGAGATCACTAAATTCTCTCAACAAAAAAGCAATATAATTTTCAAAAAATTTACTTACCATGCAAGTAAGCACTACAAATTCCACATCTTCCAAAAATACATCTTGGCCCCACAAAATAATTTCACCATAGAGAAATTACTGTGCAACAAGTCAAAGGACCAGATACCACAGAACAAAAAAGCAGGAATCTATCAAATCAGTTGCCCAGATTGAGACCAGATTTACATAGGGAAAACCAAGAGGAATTTAGAAACCAGGTTAAAAGAACACATGAGATGCATCAAATACAAACAGATGAATAAATCTGCAGTTGCACACCATTTTTGAACATTCAACCACAACATTACGCCGAACATAAAACTTTTAAAAGCTACAAAACACGCTGCACAGATGCTTGGGAAAAAATTCATATAATAAAAAACAAGCTCCGCATAGTGAACTTTGATTTGCCTCCACAAAACCCTTTATGGAAGTTTATCGGCTCACCGCTAGTTGTCATCTCAACCAACCATACATCAAACAATATCAACAAGAACCATTGTTTAATTCTGATGATGGGAGCAGGTTAAGCTCTTGAAACCAGTCAAGACTAATTATATGTAAGTGATGTTCTGTGTTTCAATCCAACTCAGTTTTCATTACAATTTACCAACAAACTATTTATAACATTTGATGTTAGGCAGCAAACAAGCCAGAACCAAGATAAATGACTGCATAATCTAAAATACAGCCTTGCATTTTGTGTACAGTCGGTGCCCAACTCAGGATTAATGGTAACACTTGCCTTTCAGTGGTACTATAGCTATATTTTGCCGGAGACTGTATTGACATTATTTTAATTACACGTATACCATCTAGACCAAAATTGATATGGACTGGTAAATGTGAGAACTGGCAGATAATGACAAATTTATCACATTACTGATGCACATTGTGAATTTGTAACATTTTATCTGTACACATGTGCCCCTACCTCTGACCGGTGTACTTCCTTGTCCAGCCTGTAATGCACGGCAATATTATGTCCAAAAGCAAACTCTTATGGGGGAACCAACCTAATAAGTAAGGTTATTATACTACCCGGAAGTTGTGCCATGGCCATCTGGAGATAGATGTGCTCCACTCAAAGTCTCCTTGCTGCGTATGATGCAGAAACCTAAGCTTATATAAGCGTGAATCATTAACATATTAAGAATGGCTGCTTGCTTTGGGTAACCATTTTTCAGTGTTATTAGTCTTACGCTGGCAGTATTTTGTTTGTGCATTTGTAACACGCACAAGTGACATCTGTAAGGAAAGGCGAAAATCACGGAGAATGTTGGACTAAATGTGTACTGCTTTTCCAATTTCTTCCTGGTTCACAGGACGTTAGGTTAGAGTTAGATATACAGCGAGTGTGCATTCTTAAGGTGCATTGCAAAATGATACAACCACCCCAGTTTTCAGTCGTAACACGAATTAAGTACCAAATGAGCTCACATAGATATATCTAATGCAACAAGTTAACGTGCCCATATTCATGACAAACCATGGAAACATTTAACCCCTTTGCGTTACAGTAACCTAACCACAAGACCATTCGGTGTTGCAAAATGATACAGCCATGCTTCGCAGCTGCCTCTCTCTGTTTTATCCACTGATGATAGTAGCCGTAGAGGGCACAGGTACATTGAGTTGACTGTTTACATAGCTGCAAATCAGTATTCGAGTGAATAGTGTGAAAGAAGCGTTCAAGAAAATGGGACGTCAACTGGCATTATCAAGTGAGGGCAAATGATCGCCTACAACAAATAAGGTTTGTCGTCTAGAGAAATAACAAGAAGGATTCACAGCTCTTCCATTGTGAACAACTTTTTGCACCTTGGGATGAATTATGGCGTGAAGAAGTCCTCTGGAAGGCCATGAAAACTTACATCCAGGCAGGGGAGAAGTGTAATAAAACAATTAAGTGCAGGTGGAACCTTCCTGGGAAGATTGGCTCAAGATCCAAACATTCACATGTGCAAGTCTACTCTATGCCGAATGGTAACCAGGAAGAACTTCATGTTGTACAAGAAAAAGAAATGGCAGCCTCGGCTTACTGATGTACATAGAAAAAGACGGATGTCCTGAGCAAAGAAACATGTGACCTGGAAAACCCAATGGAAGCAAGTGGTGTCCAGTGAAGAAAAAATCCCAGTGGAAGCATAAAAAAACATTCAATTTAGATGGGCCAGATGGAGCAGCCTACTATTGGGATGGTTTGTGGAAAGAAGAACAAATATTTTCCAAATGGGGAGGAGGTTCATTAATGGTTTGGGCTGGGTTTGGTTATCATGGTACTACAAACCTTGCTGTCCCAACAGGTTTAATGAAAGCAACTGACTACCAAGATCTGCTTGATATTCATCTTTTACCTTTGCGGAAGCAATTGGGGGTCCATATTGGATTAACCAGCAGGATAATGCTAGTATCCACACTTCAAACCTCACCTGGGAATGGTTTTTACAGAAAGGAGTGCATGTAGTGGACTGACCTGCAAATTTGCCAGATCTGAATCCCATGGAGAACCTATGGGACATATTATGTCACTCAGTGTATCCTGATGGCAAACATTATTCTAATACCGCAGAGTTGAAAGTTGCCCCCACATCTGCTTGGGAAAATATAGAGGTGTCCACATTCCAGAAACTGATAGACAGCCTGTGTGATCGTGTTTTGAAGGTTGTGCTCAAACAAGTCTCCTACACTGGCTATTGAGATGATGTGGTTGTATCATTTTGCATCACCGAGAATGTGGTAAGCGTTGATTTGTATCTGAGCTCTGGACAATGTGCAGTTTGTGACCCACATATGCATTATATAATGTTAAACTATATCTAATAAATATCTGAGTCATGTGTTTAAGCTTTCTGTTATATATTTGCCTGTCCTTTCTATAACACACAGGTGGTTGTATCATTTTGCAACACGCCTTAGTATGGTTATAATTCAGTCCCCAAAGAAGAAGAACAAACACAAATCAAAACATTGCCATTTTACCGGATTTCACTTCTCATTTAGGTTGGCTGTCCCATAACCCATACTTGTTGCATGTTTGTTGTCTTTATGTCATTATTTTCCTCTGAAAGAAAACGTGATAAACTAGAAGTGCTTAAGTATAGACAAAGTAATTTTGCCTAAATATAATGTCCTTAGGAGTTGCTTTTAGAGCTGATATTAGAACCTCTGGAGCCTGTCACCTATCCACCCTTTTTACAGTGCTTTCTTTACTAATAAAATTATGATGTTATGTCAACAAATCACGCCATCATGCCGCTATAGTGCATCTACACATATGAGTGAAAACCTTATGGAGGGACTGAAATCCATTAGATTGACAAGGTTTTAAACCAATTTCTGGCTTTTTCCAATAAATAAGTTCTTGTACTTGTTTGCCTCATTTACATATATTTTTTATATATTATCCATTATTTTAGCCCAAATTTTCCCCTGTTCCTGGATCATTGGGGTTTAGCTACGGCCATATTTTGCAGTTTAGAACTCTCAATCCCTCAGCAACACATTAATGCTTAAGGTCCTAAATTAATCTAAAACGGCTAGATGGCAGGCTTTATTAGTCATATTGGCAGCCGCAAGGGCCATAGATTCAAGAGGTCGGTAATTTTGAGTATACAGTTGTAGAATTGTTTCTGTCAATTATAAACAAGTCGTGCAGATTTTAAATTTATATATATATCCTGTTCCGCCAAATATTGAGCATTAAATGAAAGAAATATGACGATATTTGCGTATCGAGCTCAAAAATGAGTACCTACTGTGCTTTTCAAATGTGAAGAGTTGTGATCTGCAGCCAATGAGATACGTTTATGTGCACAGTGTTGCAAGCTCATTACCTACACTCTTTTCATATTTCCCTCTCTCTCACACAGACCTACTAGTAGAGACGGATTATGTTGGCGGCACGCGTCAAGCCCCACTTAAGGGGAAAGCAATATGACAACACAGAAGGAGTCTGATTGGTTGCCGGTCTGGAGACGTGCAAGGACAAACTCCTTCCCATTTGAAAAGCACAGTATATGAGCAGGATGATGTGGTATCAGAGAGGCAACATCTACTTCTACTAGCTCAGCACTTGAATGGTTTAGCAAATATATATTTATTAAATTTAGTGAATTAAACTTGTATAATTTAGATGCCTAAATATTTAATTAATTTTACATAGTTTATCTGATGCTGGTGTTCTTGCTATTGATCTGTAAGTTAGCTCATATTTTCTTTGCCTCACCTGCTGCACCTGAACTGGTGTCCTCTTGAACTTCTCCTCCTTCCACAGTTTCTTCTTCAGCAACTTCTGCTTCAATAGCTTCTTTTCCTTCTTCTTGGATGATTGCTTCTCCTATTACAGATTTTGTTTGTGACCCAAACAGGCTTAACCATACGTCATAGTCATCTTTGGGATTTGCCATTGATGTTCTTTTGATATTTCTGAGCTTTTGTAGCAATATCTTCCTTACTTCGAAATTTACAAATCTTGCTTTTGCCTTTTTCATAATTGTTTTAAGCTGTGATTTTCCCATTTTAAAAAATAGCTTATTTTCTTTACCAGACAAATTTTGAATTGGGCCTAAAGTTCAGTTGACTATTTGCAGTATGTTGACTGTTTGCTATGGTGATGGCTCATTGTGTAGCATTTGTTTCAATTGTAAAACGACGAGAGAACAGAAGTAGAAAGATTGGTAAGGGGTTGGTGAGGGTGAGAGGGGAACAGGTTGCATCATTGCCAGGTTTAGCCATGAAAGTTAATGTTTAAAGTTCTTTTTTATATTTTCAACAAATCTAGTATCAAACGAACTAAGTGCACAAGCAATTCTTTTAGTACCATTTGAAACAAATGCAGCGCTTTTTTGTAACGTTTTCACTAAACTTTCAATTGGTTTTCATCCGCTAAAGCACAACGTGGCAACTGCTCACGAAGCACATGGTTGTCACTTGTCAGTTGTATTCTGTGTCGTGTTCAGCTTGTTCAGAACCATACAGTTAGAGGTTAAAGTGCGACAGAATGTGTTAACTGGTGATTATTAGTGTGTTCACATTAGTGTGCTGTTTTATTAGAGAAAGTGGAAGCGACTTCTCCAGAGTGTTATAATGCGAAAAAGAGTTTGTAAAGCCCGTCACAATGTGGCAACACTGCATGCCGAAACACGTGATTGTGTAATGTAACTGCGAATGTACACATTGCTGCAGTAGTATTCATCGCACGAGTGAGATCCTGTCAATATTCTGGATAACTCAGGTATTAACCCAAGCAAACTTGTACTTGTCCTGCGCCGTGGCATAGAGGGCTAGGGCGTCATGCCTTGGTTCCCTGCCATGGAATGCGGCCCGGGTTCGATCCCACCCCTGGGGGTGCGGACTTAAATCCCGGCTGTAGGACCGGTGCCCACTCAGCAAGCTTGCGATGGGTAAGCGACCCTGGTCATGGAAGCCAACTTTCCGGCTGGGGGTGCCGAGATGCTGACCACATCTCCTCCCCGTATCGGTTGGATGATCGCCTACCTCTACCTTGCATATGTTGGCATGAGGCCGGCAGTCTGATATGGGCTGTAGTGCCATGAGTTTAACTTTTTGAACTTGTGGTACCTCAAATATCGTTCAGAAGCAATAACACTGAACAACTGGTTAGAACAACTCATAATGATTTATGTCTATACCTTATTACCAAATTCTAAGGTAATCCAATTTATTGGCCAATCGACTACATTTTCGCATAGATACTAGTCGTATATACTATGTTGTTTGTTCCGCTTTTATAACAACCATATTGAGTAAAATACCTACTGTGCTTTAATGGATTTCTCTATATGATTGTGAATGGATACACACTTGGAGGTAAGCTTGCTTCACACGTTTAATCAAGAAAGGACAGGAAATGCTTACTTAGTAGGGGAAAGTGTCCTAAAATGACATAGTCTGGTAAAATGACATACCTCGTGTTTCTTGTCACCAGTGTTGCCAACAGAGGATCAAGAAAAATAACCAGACAAAAATAAGAAATCCACTAAATGTCCGTGTTGTCAATGTTAAAAACATTTCTGTCCAACCAAATGCAGTTTATCAAACAACTAAATCCCTATACTAGCAATGTTAAATTTATAAATTTTGACAACTAAAGATCTTCCCAGAAAGACCAGATTTAGTTTAAAAACAACTAAATTGGCATCACTACTTGTCACTGCCGCAAGAAGCAGCACCATACTGCACAGTATATTCATCTTCTGTTGGCGACACTGTTACACCAGAAATGGCGAGGTTGTTTGTTTAGGCGTTTGTGTGTTATGCGAAGAATCTGTATACATCGAGGTTTAGAAGTTGTTGATGTTAGTTTTTGTGGGTCATATTACGTCTGGATAGTGTTATTTATAATCTTTCTTATACAGAAGGTGAGTTAATACTTCCTTTGCAAACATTTTAAGCAGGTTTTTGGGTATGCACGTCCACGTGTTTATGAGTAGTGTTCTTTTACCTATGTCATTTTACCCACAACGAAGTTTATGCTTCCTGTCTTTCCATTCCTTTCTGTTTATGCTAATATAACATGTAGTTCATCATTCTATTGTTATTGTGTTTATTATTTATTTATTTATTCATTTATTAAATTATTTATTTATTTATTTATTTATTTATTTATTTATTTGTTTATTTATTTATTTATTTATTTATTTATTTATTTATTTATTTATTTATTTATTTATTTATTTATTTATTTATTTATTTATTTATTTATTTATTTATTTATTTATTTATTTATTTATTTATTTATTTATTTATTTATTTATTTCAGTAATAATGGTTGGAAATTATAAGAGTACCAGTAGTCGACAGTCATGGGATTCAGAGAGCATTCAGTAGGCTATTGATGCTGTTAATAACAAGCAAATGGATTGGCAGCGTGCCTAAAAAATGTTCGGTGTTCCTCAAGCTACTCTAAGAAGGAGAGTACAAGGGAAAAATAAACAAGTTGTAGGAGCTGATGAAGGTTTAGGTCGATTCCAGCAAACGTTTCCAATAGAGCTAGAAACTGAGCTAGTACAGCACATTAAAGATCTTGAGTCTAGGCTATTTGGACTTACTTTGAATGACGTAAGGAAACTGGCGTTTGAGTTAGCCAAGAGGAATGACACTGGCAATCGATTCAACAATCGGACATTGATGGCAGGTAAACATCTAAATACTTATTTAATACTGTTTTGTTTACAATTATGTTGAATAGAGCAAACTAAAATTATATTTTAAATGCATAAACAGTTAAATTTGTTTAAACATATTTTTCTCTCATGATTTTAGGTAAAGCATGGTTGCATGGATTCAGGAAGAGAAATCCAAGTCTTTCATTACGGCAGCCAGAACCAACTTCTGCTGCAAGAGCCCGAGGGTTTAACAAACCACAAGTCCAAGCATTTTTTGACAAATTGAACGAGGTAGTGCAAACAAACCATATTCAGCCAACAAGAATTTGGAATGCAGATGAGTCTGCATTGTCAACTGTGCAGAGACCACCTAAAATACTTGCAGCAAGAGGACAGAAGCAGGTAGGAGCTATAACAAGCCCAAAACGAGGTCAGCATGCTACTGTAATGTGCTGCATGAGCTCTTCTGGAAATTTTATTCCACCTGCTCTCATCTTTACAAGGAAGAGAACAAAACAAGAACTATGATAAGTAGATTTTCCGGGTTTGTGGGCCGTGGTCGAATTGGATTACCTTCCTCCGACGTTTCGCTGGAAACTGCGTCCAGCATCTTCAGGGTTAACCTCTGTTATTAGCGGCTGCACTAAATTAAAGTTCACTACAAACTTTCATATTCATCTTTGTTTGTTATTAGTGTCCATGGTAACAAATTTTCACGATCCCTCGTTCTCATAAATACCAACATGTCTGGATTTCTCTCTAAAACATTGCAAAATTTATTGCTTAATTTTCCTGCATAGAAACACTCAAGTTTACTCTAAGCCTCATTGAAAAATATGTATGTCTCCAGAGCAAGGACTTTTGTTCCTGATGTGTTTAAATATTAATTTACAATTTAAAAATATGTGTGATAAATGTTCATTGCATGGAAAAATAATAAAATATGCACCAACATTGTACTAATGCAATTACATGCATTATAAATCTTTACATACAAGCACAGAAGAACATGAAACATGTTGCACATCTTAATTCCATGTCAAAAGTTAACACTAACTAAATGTAGATTTGTATACAAATACAATGTCTTATAATAATTGCATTGCCAAAAATTGATATAAAACTGCATACTTTCACAGAAAGCAGAAAGTTTCATGTTGCCTAAACCCAGCTGTCAGTTAGCAGCCTAGGGACGCTTGCGAAAATTGACAGTATATGTTCTAATGGTATTGTTGAAGAACAAGGAAGGAAAATTATACTTTCAGCACATTAAGAAAAGCAGAGTTGTCCTCATGTAAATAAAATGCTGGTGATAAATATTAATCAGATTGAAAGGTAGAATCAGGACTGAAAACTTCTATGCCATAGTAGGGATTTGAACCATGGATCTTCTGTTTCACATGTGGCTGCTCTGACCACTGCGCTACCATGGCAACTTGTCAGCAAAGGGAATCTCACATCTGAGATAAGTACCACAAGGGCGACTTACAATCATAAGCACTTTATGTCCCAGGTTTAAATAACCTTTAGATCGTACAATAAATTACAGATGACCATTAATGCCTAATATTCTTTAAATAGATGTATAGTAGGAAAACAAGAAGTGGATAAAATGACCAACAATAGGGTAGTTCAAGCAATTTTAGAGCCTTTCCATTAGGTCATGGAGTGGCCTGGGTTCGATCTCAGGCAACTGCATGTGGGATTCATGGTGGAGCAGGTTTCCTCCAGGTTTTCCAGTTTCCCCCACCATCTCATTCCACTGGTGCTCCATCTTCATTCCACATATCATCAATGTCACCGCCTGCGGTGCCGTACTAGTAAAAGTGGGCGTTAAGCAGTTAAAAAAAATAGGTCATGGAAATTGCCTAGTTATGTCAGTTGTTGTTAGCTAATGCTGGATTTCTGACAATGAAGTCATTAATCCTCTTGCTCTCCAATATTTTTCACTGACGAATGGGGCACTAGAAGTGGCCGGGCATATTTGAAGGTGGTCTCGATCCATTTCCTCTTGCAGATCACATAGAGGACAAAGTGGTGAAGAATATATCCCAATTCTGTTTAAATGTTTTGCCAGACAATCATGTCCTGTAATCAACCTGAAGGTTGCAACTGCTGTTTTTCGAGGATACTCAGGAATTACTGTTTGAATGTTTGGTAGTTCCCATCTTTTATTCTTTGATTTTTCATAGTAATATTTTGCAATAATTTTTTTGAATTCAGAGTTGACTAATCTTTTAGCTGCATAAAATGGTAGATTAACTATTTATTTCTGCACATTGCCGGTACCCTTTTTTGCAAGAAAATCAGCTTTCTCATTACCACTCAGTCCACAGTAAGCTGGTATCCATTGGAAGACTAGGTGTTTTTGAAGTGCTGTTAGATGGGTAAGGATTTTCGAACATTCTATAATTGTTTGGTTTTTTGGTGACAACTTGGAAGTAATTGCTATAATTGCTGCCCTGGAATCTGAGAGAATAACTGCTTGCTGAAAATGTGAAATTCTGTACAAAAGATTTCGTAGGGCCATTCGAATTGCTTCAATTTCTCCATCAAAGTTAGTAGTTCCATAACTTAAAGATTTGTAATAGGAAAAGAGGTGACATGTGACTCCAGCACCTGCTCCATCTTGGTTTGATATCAATGATCCATCAGTATAAATATGGAGCCACTCATGTTCTGGAAATCTAGTATGTATTGTCTCTAATACCAATAATTTTAGAACACTAGTTGGAGTATCACTTTTCTTAACTTCTTCTGTCAGGTGTAAATAATATGTGATGTCTAATGTATGTGTCAGATTGACTTTAGATATGAAGTTTTCCTTTGAATTAGGAAGGTGTACATTTTGTGTATGTGTAAAATTTCTCTTGTGCCATGTATTGAATGGGAGTCTGATTAACTTTTCGTGTTGAATAAGAGCTGCAGTTATGTCACTAATCATGTATAAAGTAGCTAATATCTGAAGTTTATGATGGTTTAATCACAATTGTTCAGGGACATTTTTAGAAAATAAAGAACAATGAAAATGTTTCCAGTTCAGGTTATGTGATTCAGAAATTAATTTTTTGATCATAATATGAAGTGATCCTCATTTATTCTGTAATTGTGGTGCTCAGTATTACATTTGGGAGATCTTTTGGGTTGAATTGAGGAATGTACACTTAAGTTAAATAGAGTTCGATGCCTTCTAGTTGCCAAAGTTCGTCATTATGAATGAGAATACAGTTTCTCGCCTTCTTCGTATCTACATCACCTATGTACACACATTGCCGGAAGTTATTCCAACATCATATTTTACTACTGCTCGCTGCTTTCATTTCTCATGCTTTGGTGCCCTGCATTACATTGTCCCTAAGCCCATATTCGGCAACATTACCATTTTTATTATATAAGAATTTTATCTTTTAGGTATAACCCAGTTTAGAACATTGAATTTTTTCTAATGTGCTAAGAAGCATAATATTTCTTGCATACTTTGCTTTGCATTTGATGTTTTGGTAGGAATATGTTGAACTGATATGTTGAGTGTAGCTTGTGTTGGCTAAGATATATGCCTGTTGTAGTGCGTTGTAACTGAATGGTAAAAGAGCTTCTATTGCATATTTAAAAGGTCAGAACTTCCATTTATTTACACGAGGACAAAAACTGCAGGTAATTTGTGTGATTCATAACCTTAGAGTGTTTCAGAAAGGAATCAGTGGGATATCTCATTTCTGCTGATTGTCAAATAATATGACATTTCTGATGTTTGGTGTGTTGCAGATATTTATGGTTTGAAAGGTCATGATAGCGTATCTCTTTACGCATGACGCATGTTCACAAACATTTGGTAGGACTCATGAAAACTACATTGTGTAATGAAACCTCTATTGCTTTGTGTGGTGAAAGGCTCAACAACTTAAGAAATAAAAGTTAAGAAATCAGATTATCAGAGTTATAGCAGAAATTAACACAGTGAATTGTAAATATTAAAATAGGGAGCTGTGAGTCAACTTTTTGACACTTACAATGCTTCGCTTACTGAAAACATATCTTGCATATGCTTTTAGTAAGTGAAACAGAGGAACATAATTAGTAATTGTTACTTTTTTATGCCAACCAACTTACTGCTGATGTTTTTAAACACACAAGCCGTGTGTGGGCAATGTTCAAAAGGTACAATCAGGACTGAAAAATTCAATACCATAATTCCATGGTTCAAATCTTGGCTATGGTATTGTATTTTTCAGTCCTGATTCTACCTTTCAACATAATAAGTGTTATGAAGTTGACTTGTAACTATGTATGAGAGGTAGAATCAGAACCGAAAAATTCAATGCCACAGCTGGGATTTGAACCACAGACCTTCCA